>JAAAKL020000011.1:0-150132 GCA_010016065.2 Carybdea cf. marsupialis auct. non (Linnaeus, 1758) | reverse complement strand
GCCACCGCCCGACCCGCCACCGCCGCCTGAGCCGCTATCGCCACCGCCATCACCGGAACCGCCGTCCGAGTCGCCACCACCCGGTTCGCCACCGCCATCAGAATCGCCACCGCCATCAGAATCGCCACCGCTGCCACCCGGGGCTCCGGACCCCGGAGCACCGCTGCTCCCCGGCAATCGGGCGAAAACGCCGTCGACCCACAGGATGTCCTGATCGTATTCCGTGGTTTGAAAGGTCCCCCAGCTGTAGGTCGTGTCTTGAGGCTGGCCGTCGCGCCCTTTGCTACGAATGACCAGATTTGCGCCGGACATGGCCAGGTCGGCCTCCTCCGCCAGGTAATAGTCGTAAGCGTGCCCCCAACCGTCCACCTCCGGCACGCTCCTCATGTAGTTCGGTTCCAGAAGAGAGCGGACGTCGCCATAAGACATCGCACCAAAGTCCGGCACTCGCACTTGACGACCGGCGGCCGCCGCACCCATATGGTCGGTGAGCCAGGCCAGCATGGCGGTGCCGGTATTGCGCATATCGGCCATGGTCCGTTTCTGCCGCGCCTTTTCGAGGGAATCGAGCAAATTGGGCGCCACGATGGCCACGATGATGCCGATGACCGCGACGGTGATCAGCAGCTCAAGGAGAGTAAATCCGGAGGTGTGGTGCTTCTTAGGTGTCATTGGGCGTCTCCCTCTCGCGCGCGCAGTTATCCTGGGACGAGCGAAGGCAGCACCTTCGCTCGCCTGACGACTGGAGGATGCCAAGCTCCAGCTTGTTTAGGATGCCGAGCCCGAATTACGAGCTAGATTACGACTCGGCCCGAAACCATATTGCTCACGGACACTGCCCACGGAACTTGCTCGACGGACACTGCGCCACGGACATTTGACTTGTCAGGATGACTGACTCATCGGGTCGTCAAGAAATCACGCCGTGGGCTCGCCCGACCTTGATGAAAGCGTCGACCGCACGTTCGAGATGCTGAGGCTCGTGGGCAGCGGAGAGCTGAACCCGAATCCGCGCCTGCCCTTTGGGCACCACCGGAAAAGAGAAACCGATGACGTAAATGCCCTCCTCGAGCATGTCCGCAGCCATGTCCGACGCCAGACGGGCATCACCCAACATGATCGGCACGATCGGATGCTCACCGGGTTTGATGTCGAAGCCGGCGTCGGTCATCTTCTCCCGGAACCAGCGGGTGTTGGCGTCGAGCTGGTCGCGCAACTCGGAGGTTTCGCTCAGCATCTTGAGGCACTCGAGGGAAGCACAGACGATCGCCGGCGCGACGGTGTTGGAGAAGAGGTAAGGCCGCGAGCGCTGACGCAACAGATCGATGACTTCTTGACGACCGGTGGTGAAGCCTCCGGACGCACCGCCCAAGGCCTTGCCCAGAGTCGAAGTGATGATGTCGATGCGGCCCTCGACGCCACAATGCTCGGGGGTGCCGCGACCAGTAGCGCCGAAGAAGCCGGTGGCGTGGCATTCGTCGATCATCACCATCGCGTCATAGCGTTCGGCAAGATCGCAAATATCACCCAAGCGAGCGACGTTGCCGTCCATCGAAAAGACGCCATCGGTGGCGATCAAGCGAGTGCGAGCTCCCTGGGTCTCTTTCAGCAAACTCTCGAGGTGATCCATGTCGGAGTTGTTGTAACGGTGGCGCTGGGCCTTGCACAGCCGGATGCCATCGATGATCGACGCGTGGTTCAGGGCGTCGGAAATGATCGCATCCTCGGGCCCGAGCAAAGTCTCGAACAGACCCCCGTTAGCGTCGAAGCAGGCGGCATAGAGGATCGCATCCTCCGTGCCCAGGAAACGGGCGATCGCTGCTTCCAGCTCCTTATGGATCGTCTGGGTGCCGCAGATGAAGCGCACGCTCGACAGGCCGAAGCCCCAGCGCTCGACGCCTTCCTGAGCGGCGCGAATCAGCTGCGGGTTATCGGCCAAGCCGAGATAGTTGTTGGCGCAGAAGTTCAGCACTTCGCGACCGCCGACCGAGATCGCCGCGGACTGCCGGCTCTCGATCACCCGCTCGCCCTTCAGCAAGCCGGCGGCTGCGATCTCTTTCAGGGTGCTCTTCAGGCGTTCCTTGACGTCGCCGTACATCGTAATCTCCTTCCGTCACTGCCGACCATTAGCGGGTACTGCGACCTCATCGCTCGATGGGCGGGCCAGGTTTTGTTCATGAAGAAATCAGGTTTCGAGAATACCAGACCTCAATGAACCCGTAGATCGGTCCAACCACCGAATGCCAGAGGACATTCGTCCCCAAAAAGAGATCTAGCCGAATTCAGACGTTATGCTTGTTTGAGCCGTATGACTAAAATATAGATGGATTCGAAAAAGCTCGGATCCCAGGAGGGTTCTGCTCTGGTCACCAAAAACTTACACTTCGGATGGATGCTACTGTCGCTGGTGGCCGTCTTGGCTTGCGCTGGCAGCGAAGCCGCTGAGCCGGGCTCTGGCCACGGTCTCGCCAAGCTGGTCGTCAGCCGGGGCGATCTGACGTTCCAGGTGCTGCTCAGTGGCGAGCTGGAAGCCGAAGAGGCCGAGCAGCTGGTGGCTCCCAACGCCAATATCTGGCCGGTGCAGATCCGCTGGTTGGCCGAAGACGGCACTGAGGTCGCGGCCGGCGATCGGGTGGTGGAGTTCGACAATTCGCAGCTGACCACGAATCTCGAGCAATTGCGGGCCCAGGCTCGCGAGGCCGCCAATCAGCTCAACAGTCTGAGAGCCCAAGCCGCTTCCGCGGAGGCCGCGGCGGCCTTCGAGCTCGAGCAATGGCGAGCGGAGGTCGAGAAGGCCAGGCTCGAGGCCGAGGTGCCGGAAGGAGTGCTCGCCGAACGCACTCGCCAACAGAAGCAACTCGCTTTGCAGAAGGCCGAGCTGCAGCTCGATGAAGCCAAAATGAAGCTCGAAGCCAAGCGCCGGAGCAAGCGGTCGGAGATCGAGGTCCAGCACATCGCGCTGAATCAGGCCCTGGCGAAAGTCGACCGTTCCGAGGAACGGCTCGAAATCTTGACCCTCGAAGCTTCTCGGGACGGCATCTTGATCCTGGAGAATCTGCGCAACGAAGGGCGCCGCGTACAGGTCGGCGACAAAATCTTTCCGGGTTGGGTGGTGGCGCGATTGCCGGACCTTTCGGCGATGATGATCTCGGCCCAACTATATGACGTCGACGACGGGTTGGTCGCCCCGGGAATGCGGGGCGTCGCGACCCTCGACGCCTTTCCAGACCTCAGCTTTGACTGCCAGGTTCGAGAGATCGATCCGATCGCGTCGCAAGCCAGTCAGGAGTCGCTGCGGCGCTCCTTTCGCACCAAAATCGACCTCGAGCAGGTCGACCCCGAGCGCATGCGGCCCGGAATGTCGGTCAAGGTAGTGATCGAAGACACCCGTGAAGACGTGCTGATCGCGCCGCGCCAAAGTCTGGACTGGACCGACGACCGGGCCCGAGCTCGACTGGCGGACGGCGACTGGACACCGGTCACCCTCGGCATCTGTCACGCCGACGCCTGTGAGATCGTCGATGGGCTCGAGGAAGGCACGCGACTCGGGCGGGTCCCGATGCTGTCACCGGGCGACCGTCCACAACCGAGCGAGCTTCAAGGAGGCGAGTAACGGATGGCACATAAGAGATGGCGCGTCGCCGGTATCGTCGGGCTCCTGACGGTGGTTCCTGCCGGTGCCTGGATGCTGGCTAGCGAACGGCTGACGTCCGACTCCTGGGCCCAGGTTGAACGACGGGATCTAGTGATCGGCGTTGAGGTCGAGGGCGAGTTGCAGGCGGTCTCGAGCGCCACCCTCGGCCCGCCCCAGGTCTCCTCGATCTGGGACTTCAAAATCTCCTTCATGGCGCCGGAGGGCAGCGAGGTCGCGGAGGGCGACCGGGTCTTGGGTTTTGACACCACCCGTTTGCAACAGCAGCTCCAGGAGAAGATCGCCGAGCGCGATTCCGCGGCCAAGAAGCTCGAAAAGCGGCAGGCCGATCTTGAGATCGAGCGACGGGATCAGCTCCTGAGCCTGGCCGAGGCGGAGGCCAACCTGAGGCGGGCAGAGCTCAAACTGGAGGTTCCTGATCAAGTGGCGTCGCGCCGAGAGCTCCGGCAGGCCAAGATCGACGCCGAGCTTGCCCGACTGGAGATCGCGCATAAACGTTCCGGCCTCGAACATCTCTCCGCCCAAGGCAAGGCCGATCTGGCGTCGCTGTCAGCGCAACGCGATCGCGCGGCCGAGCGGGTCGCCGAGATCGAGAAACATATTCAAGAGATGACGGTCCAGGCGCCGCGGGCCGGGACCGTCATTTACGAAAGCGACTGGCGAGGCAACAAAAAGAAGATCGGCGATAGCTGCTGGCGCGCCGAGACGGTGATGACGATCCCCGATCTGGCGCTGATGCGCGGCAAAGGCCTGGTGGCCGAGGCGGATGCTGGCCGTCTGGCCGCGGGTCAACGCGTCACCCTCTACCTCGACGCCTATCCCGATCGGCAGTATCGGGCGACGGTGCAGAGGATTCAACGCACGGTCCAGCCCAAGTCACCGACCAATCCCCAGAAAGTCGTGCGGCTGGAATTGGAGCTCGAGGGCACCGATACCGAGCGCATGCGACCCGGCATGCGTTTTCGGGGTGAGATCGAAAGCGAGCGCGTCACAGAGACCCTGGTGGTGCCTCAGGAAGCGATCGTCTCCGGCCCGGAAGGCGCTGCGGTCGTGGTGCGCTCGCTGTTTGGCGAGCGCGAGGTCTATCCGGAGTTTGGAAAGCGTAGCGCTGACTTCTTCGCGGTCGAGTCGGGGCTGGAGGAGGGAGATCAAGTGCGATTGCGGGGTGCGTCGTGAAAATCCGTGGGACCGCACGACGGATCGTGCTCATGGTCTTTCTGGCGTCGCTCGGTGGTTGTGCCGACCTCAGCACGGCTCCGACTTACCAAGTCGAACGCCGGCCTTTCGTCCATCAGGTGACGGCGGAAGGCAATCTCAAGGCCGAGACCACCACCGCACTGACCGTGCCGACCCAAGTTCGACGCACAGTACGGCTGGCCTGGATTGCGACCGACGGCAGTCAGGTCGAGGAAGGGGATCTGGTCGCCCGCTTCGACCCGACCGAAATGGAAGAGCGTTTGGAGACAGGGCGCAGCGACCTTGAAAGCGCTGGCTTCGAAGTTCAAAAGTCACAGGCCGAAAGCGGGGTCAAAGAAGCGGAGATCGAAACCAAACATCAGGTCGCGGACCTCGAGCTCGGCCATGCGCAACGCTTCCAGAAGACCGACGGTACGGTATTTTCCCGCCACGAGATCGTCGAATCCGAGATCGACGAGACCTTGGCGATCGAACGTCGTGAGCACGCCGCAGATTCGCGCCAGACCCAGGAGTCCCTATCTCAGACCGAGCTCGATCTATTGGCGATCCAACAGCGCAAGGCTCAGCTGGTGATCGATCAAGCCGAAGACGGTTTGTCAGCACTCGAGGTTCGGGCGCCCCACAGCGGCATCCTGACCCTGGTCCGCGACTGGAGCGGTCAGATGCCCTCCGCCGGGGCCGAGATGTGGCGCGGGCAGACGATCGCTGAGATCCCCGACCTCGCCACCCTGGAAGCCGAAGTTTTCGTGCTCGAAGCCGACGCCGGCGGGCTCGAGGCGGGCAAGACGGCGAAGGTGGTGGTGGAAGCGGAGCCGGGAAAGGCTTATCCGGCCAAGATCCGTCGAGTCGAGGCGGTGGCCAAACCACGCTTCCGCGGCTCGCCGGTGCAGTACTTCGGCGTCGTCCTGGAGTTCACCGAGAAACCGCCGGCGACCCTGAAGCCTGGCCAGCGGGTCCAGGCGACCCTGACCCTCGACCAGGTCGACGAAGCCCTGGTGGTGCCGCGACAAGCTCTGGTTCAAGAGCAAGGCAAAGCCCAAGTCTTCGTCGCCTCGGATGAGGGCTTCGAGCCACGGTCGGTCGAGACCGGGGCCTCGTCCCTGGGCTGGGTGGTGGTCACCGGCGGACTCGACGAAGGCGATCGGATCACCCTGGCACCGCCCCGCTCCGGTGGCGGAGCAGCCGATGACGGCGATGAATCCGCAACCGGTATGGCGTCCGTGGGGCTCTCTTCCTGAAGCCTGATCTCTTCCTGAACCCTCTTCTCTTCCTGAACCCTGATCTTTTCCTGAAAACTGTTCTCTTCCTGAACCCTCTTCTCTTCCTGAAGCCTCCTGAACCCTCTTCCCTTCCTGAACCCTGATCTCTTCCTGAAGCCTCCCATTCGGATGCCGCTTAAGCTCTCATGAAGCTCGACGAGGCCCTCCTCACCTCACTGGAGAATATCTCAGCGCACAAGCTGCGCTCGGCGCTGACCATGCTCGGCATCGTCTTCGGGGTCGGCGCGGTGATCGCCATGCTGTCGATCGGCGCCGGAGCCGAGCGGCAGGCTCTCGAGACGATTTCACGTCTCGGCCTGCACAATGTGGTGGTGCGCGCCAAGACGCTCAAAGAAGACGACTTGCGGGAGATTCGCGCGAAGTCCTTAGGGGTGTCGATGCGCGACGCGGAAGCGATTCGCGACGCCGTGCCGAGCGTTCTGCTGGTGGCACCCAAGGCCGAGATCGAACCTTGGGCGGTGCTCGCCGCCGGGGCCTCGACCGATGCACAGGTCTTCGGCGTCAGCGAGCAGCATGCAGCGTTGGTCAACCTGGAGCTGGCCGAAGGCCGATTCTTGGACGCTCTCGACGTGCGCAACCATGCTCAGGTGGCGGTGATCGGTGAGGGTGTCAGGCGCGATCTCTTCGGCTACGATCCGGCGCTGGGCAACCATCTCAAAGTCAACGACGTGTGGTTGGAGGTGATCGGCGTGCTCGAGTCGGCGGGCGGTGAAGTCGACGCTTTTCAAGGGGTCCAGCTGGGCTCGACGTCGACCGCGATCTACCTGCCAGTCTCAACCGCCCTGCGCAAATTCGACCACGACGTCCTCGACTCCCCCCTGTCTGAAATCATCGTCCACCTGGATAAGCCCGAGAAGGGGCGCGAGGCCGGAGCGATGATCGACGCGCTGCTTGACCAGCTGCATGCCGGCGCCGAGGATTATGAGTTGGTGGTGCCCGAGGCTCTACTCGCCGAAAGCCAACGGACTCAGAAGCTGTTCAACCTGGTGATGGGGGCGATCGCCGGCATCTCGCTCCTGGTCGGCGGCATCGGCATCATGAACATCATGCTGGCGAGCGTGCTCGAGCGTACCCGCGAGATCGGCATTCGCCGCGCCGTCGGTGCCCGTCAGCGCGACATTCGCTTTCAATTCATCGTCGAGTCCTTTGCCATCTCAGCGATCGGCGGCGTCGCCGGCATCCTGATGGGCTTGGGAATCGCCGCGGCGGTGTCGTTGGCCGCCGGCTGGCCGACGCGGGTCGAGATCTGGTCGATCCTGCTCGCCACCAGTGTCGCCATCGCCGTCGGCCTGGCCTCGGGCATTTACCCCGCGGTACGAGCGTCGAAGCTCGATCCGATCGAGTCCTTGCGTTATGACTAAGCTGATCGAGCTGCGTGGCGCTGAGCGGAGCTACGCCTTAGGAGGCGAGATCGTGCGAGCTTTGGCCGGCGTCGACCTCGAGATCGAACGCGGCGCTTATCTGGCCATCATGGGCAGCTCGGGCAGCGGCAAGTCAACGCTGATGAACCTCTTGGGCTGTCTCGACACACCGACCGGCGGTTCCTACACCCTGAACGGCACCGCCGTCCACCAGCTGGACGATGATCAGCTGGCGGCGATCCGCAATCGCGAGATCGGCTTCGTTTTCCAAACCTGGAACCTCTTGCCCCGAACCGACGCGGTGACCAACGTCGCCCTGCCGCTGCTCTACCGTGGCGTCGCCCGCGCCGAGCGTCGTCGTCTCGCAATTCAGGCGTTGGCCCAAGTCGGGCTCGACCATCGTCTGGAGCATCGTCCCAACGAGCTCTCCGGCGGCCAGTGTCAGCGGGTAGCGATCGCGAGGGCGCTGATCAACGATCCGTCGATCGTGCTCGCTGATGAGCCCACCGGCAATCTTGACTCGAAAACGTCCGAAGAGATCATGGAGCTCTTCGACCGGCTGAGCACCGCCGGCAAGACCGTCATTCTGGTCACCCACGAGGACGACATCGCCGCCCACGCCCAGCGTCGCATTCAGCTCAAAGACGGTCGAATCGTCGCGGACGAAGCGGTCAGCTGAGAGTCTTCCAAAACGAGTGACTGGTCGGGAGATTCTCGGGCCAGCGCCCCGGAAGCATCGGGCACAAGCTCGATGGCGGAGCCATGCTAGGCTGACGGGCGGAGGCTGCATGATTCGATTTCCCTACGGCATCGCCGACTTTCGCCGCATCCGGCGCGAGGGTATGGTCTATGTCGACCGCACCTCCTACATCCGGGTCCTGGAAGATCTGGGCAGCACCCTGGTTTTCCTGCGCCCACGGCGTTTCGGCAAGTCCTTATGGGTTCAGACCCTCGCCACGTACTACGACCTGCGCTACGCCGACGCCTTCGACGAAATCTTCGGTGGCCTGGCGATTGGCCCTGCGGTTTCCGAGGGGAGCGGGCAGCACCCCGGCCCGACGCCGCTCCGCAACCGCTACTTCGTGCTGCAATGGAACTTCTCTCTGATCAAGCCCCGTGGAGACGTCGACGCGATCGCCCACGAGTTGGAAGAGCACGTCCGGTCGCAAGTGCGGGCTTTCGTCTCGGATTATGAGGACCACCTCCCGGCTCCGGTCCGGACCGACGGCAGCGTTCAGTCGATCCTGATCAGCTTGCTGAGCGTCATCCGCAAGACGCCCTACAAGCTTTACCTGCTGATCGACGAGTACGACAACGTCGTCAACGAAGTCATGGTCCAGGACGCCCAGGCATATAAGGCGCTTTTTGAAGCCGGTGGCCCTTACAAGGAGCTGTTCAAAGCGGTCAAGAGTGCCACCGAGGGACTGGGGCTGGAACGCGTCTTCGTCACCGGCGTTTCCCCAGTCGCGCTGAATGATCTGACCAGCGGCTTCAACACGGCCAAGGACGTCTCCTTGAGACCCGAGCTGGCGGCTCTCTGCGGTTTTCGAGAATCGGAAATCCGAGACCTGTTGAAGCAGATTCAGCAAGAGCGCGATCTCTCGGCAGAAGCGGTACCAGACGCCCTCGAGACGATGAGAGTCTGGTACAACGGCTATCGCTTTTCCCACTTCTCAGCGGGAGAGCTTCCGACGGATGTCGAGGAAGGCGTCTACAATCCGATCAACGTCCTGTACTTTCTCGAGGCTCTACACGACTATCAAAAACCGCCCGAGGCACTTCAAGACGAAAACCTGAGCACGGACCAAGCCAAGCTCGCTTTCTTGGCGCGG
Source organism: Carybdea cf. marsupialis auct. non (Linnaeus, 1758) (assembly GCA_010016065.2). Classification (NCBI taxonomy): domain Eukaryota; kingdom Metazoa; phylum Cnidaria; class Cubozoa; order Carybdeida; family Carybdeidae; genus Carybdea; species Carybdea cf. marsupialis auct. non (Linnaeus, 1758). Next base: position 140,810 of record JAAAKL020000011.1, on the reverse strand, counting down.
GCGGGTGCTGGAGCCGGAGTGGTCGAGCAGCTCGCGGAAGGCACGGGAGAAATCGAGATCCCGCGGTTGGTGACTCGTTTCTCACTCGACGATCTGACGGCTCGCCTGAGCGAGGAACCGGACGCCTTCGCGTCCTTTCTCTTCTACATGGGTTTGCTGACTTTGACTGACGACCGAGGTCGTTTGCGCATCCCGAATCTAGTGATCCGAAAGCTTTTCCTCGATCGGTTGTTGGCGATTGCCTTACCGGCAGGCGGTGATAGTTCCTTGGCACGTCGCATCGCCATGCGTTTCTTTCAGGACGGCGATCCCTCGCCCCTGGCGCGCTTTTTTGAAGAGAAGCTCTTGCCGCTTCTCTCCAATCGCGATCAGGGGGCTGCGCCCCCCGCTCCTGGTCTCAGTGGTAGCGGCGTCAATGAAATGACCTTGAAGGCTCTTTTGTTAGCGATTCTCTTTGACGACACACGTTACGTCGTCCATTCTGAGCTTGAGTTGGAACGTGGTTACGTCGACCTCTGCTTGCTGGTACGCCCTGAAGCGGCATCGCCCGGCGCTTTCGATATGTTGTTTGAGCTCAAGCTCGTCCGACGGAAGGAGTTGCGCAAATCGGGGGCGGAGCTGCGAGAGATGGACGAGGCTACTCTGTTGAAGCTCTCGCCCGTGCAGAAAGCCTTGGCGACTGGCAAAGAGCAAGTCGAGCGCTACCGCTCTTCACTGATCCGACGACGCGGCGAGGCACTGCCTCTACGAAGTTACGTTGTCGTCGCGGTTGGGCTTGAGCGGCTGTTGTTCGGTACTACCGAGTAAGTCCACGGAGCACCGATTTGTGGACGTTCTGAGATTCGGTCTGAGGTCTGTTCAGCCTCGTTGAGAAAACGAAGTCCAAGGCCAACCTGTTGATCCTCGTACCAGTCCATCGCCGCGAGCAGTTCCTCTTCGGCGGCATCGAGGAGGTCAATCATGTGCGCTGTGACAAGCGCAGACGTGCTTCGCGAATGACCTCTGTGGCCGGTCGAGTCTGGGCTTCCCCTCGACGAAGAGATTCGACTCTTCCTTTCACTTCTTTGGCCCAGGCGGCTTCGACGTCCTGAGCTGCCCCCTCGTCTAAGCTCTCGACCAGTCGTAGAGCTAATTCAGCTCGCTCGTCGTCAGGAAGACCCAATATGGTGCGGAGAATCTTGCGATTGCGATACATAGACACATTGTAGCGCGAACCGCTTGTAGCGCGAGCCACGCGGCAGCGCTGATGACGCTCCGGACCCCTCGCGCATTTTTGCTCCCCAGCCACTTTCGCCATCTGCCTCGCACCTAAAGTGCGCGTTACAAGATAGGCGTCAGCATCATCAGGGTCGCTTAAAGCTTTCTCTTCAAAACCGATGAAAGCTTCGAATTTAAAGCCTCTTGGGGCTCGAACCGCCAGATGCATCGGAGGCAGTGGCTGAGTTCCGGCGTCTCCAGGCCCTTTGGGAGACCCACTTCTAGCTCAGTGGAACGTGACTTCCCGCTGTTTGACCCACTTCCAGCTCAGTGGAACGTGGTCAAACCGTGGGAGATCCACCTTCGGTGCCATGGATCCAGCGGCTCCCTAAGGAGACGACGAGCTCACCGCTCCGAAGAAAGCTTATCGGCGGATTCGGTGCGAGTCTCAGTGCCGGAAACGCCTGGTGAGCCGCTAAGACTTTGAGTTCGAATCTCAAAAGGTCTTAGGACCGAAGGGAGCCTAAGCTCGACGCAATAGCCGCAACGAAAACGACGCCACCCGCGCCGAAGCTCCGGCGACGACGTCAGCGTCCGACCCCTCGCCGAAGGTATTCAACAGCTCGACCCAATTGCCTTCCGCTGGCAGCACAAAGTCGACGTCACCATCGGTCCCGTTGAGCAACCACAGCAGATCTTCGTCTCCGGAGTCGCCCGAGGGGATCCGGACCGCCAGGGCGGCCTGATCGCCATCGGCTTCGAAGAGATCCCGACCGTCCGGTCGACGAAAGCGTAAGTCATCCGACGATTCGAGCCGCCGCAGCGATGGATGCTCGCGACGCAGGGCCAGCAGGCGACGGACGAAAGCCAGGAAATCCTCGTCGACCGCCGTCCAATCGAGCCAAGAGATCTCGTTGTCCTGGCAGTAGGCGTTGTTGTTGCCCTGCTGCGTGCGACCGATCTCATCGCCGCCGAGCAACATGGGCACGCCGCGAGACAGCAGGAGCGTTGCCAGGATGCCCTGCCGGGCGCGATTGCGGGCGACGCGCACCCAGGGCTCGGCGCTCGGCCCTTCTTCGCCCCAATTGCGACTCAGGTTGTGGTGATTGCCGTCCCGATTGTCCTCACCGTTGGCTTCGTTGTGCTTGTGCTCGTAGCTGACCTGATCCCTTAGGGTGAAACCGTCGTGGCAGGTGACGTAGTTGATGCTCGCCTGCGCCCCTTTCTCCCCTAGGAGATCACTGCTGCCGGCCAGGCGATGCGCCAGCTCGACGGCGTCGCCGTCCCCTCGCCAGAAGCGTCGGGTGGCGTCACGATAACGGTCGTTCCATTCCGCCCAGGGCGATGGAAAGTTGCCGAGCTGATAACCGCCGTCGGCGATGTCCCACGGCTCGGCAATGAGCTTGACCTGACTCAAAACCGGATCCGCTTCAATCTCGCGCAGCAGCACGGCGCCTGGGTCGAACTCGCCGGTCACCTCGTCCCGCGCCAGGGCCGAGGCCAGATCGAAACGAAACCCGTCGACGTGCATCTCTGAAACCCAGTAGCGCAGACTCTGCAAAACCAGCTGGCGAGCGATCGGACGAGCGCAAGCCAAGGAATTGCCGCAGCCCGTGGTGTCGATGTAGTGACTCGGGCTGCGCCGCGGCAGGCGATAGAAGCTGCTGTTGTCGATGCCGCGCATGGAGAGAGTTGGCCCTAGGCGACCGCCTTCCGCCGTGTGGTTGTAGACCACGTCGAGGATCACTTCGAGGCCGGCGGTGTGGAAAAGGCGCACCATTTCCTTGAACTCGGTGACCTGTTCGCCGCGGACTCCGGTCGCGTAGCCGGCATGGGGCGCGAAATAGCCCAAGGTGCTGTAACCCCAATAATTCGACAAATCGCGAATCATCAGGTGGGGTTCGCGGGCGATCTGGTGGATCGGCAAAAGTTCGACCGTCGTCACCCCGAGCATCAGCAGGTGCTCGAGGATCGGCGGCTGGGCCAGCCCAAGGTAGGTCCCCCGCCAGCGCGGCTCGATCTCCGGATGCAGCTGAGTCATGCCCTTGACGTGACATTCGTAGATCACCGTGTCACTCCACGGGGTGCGCGGCGGCGCGTCGCCTTGCCAGTCAAAGGCCGGGTCGACGACCACGCACTTGGGCATGAAAGCGGTGCTGTCGTGACCGTTGAACGTCAGCTCGGAGCTATGGTGCGGCCAGAGCGGCGACGGCCAGGCTGCCGGTAGAAATCCGAACAGCGACGCATCGGGAATCGGCTCGCCGGTGATCGCTCGCGCCCAGGGGTCGACCAGCAGCTGGGAGCCATTGAATCGATGGCCACTCTTGGGCCGATGCGGGCCCAGGACCTGATAACCGTAGAGCTGCCCCGGGCCGACGTCTTCGAGCTCGACCTGCCAGACGTCGCCGACGCGCTGCAATTCGATGCGGCGCGACGGTTTGGCGTCGGACGGTGCGTCAAATAAACAGAGATGTACTCTTTCCGCGTTCGCCGAATAAAGCGCAAAGCGGACGCCGGCACGGGTAATGATGGCGCCCAGGGGTCCGTAGGCGGACACGACTCTGGAAGAGGTCGCTCGCCGTCCGATACCGTTCGCCATGAGGAGAGGTGGATGCATGCGATGATCTCGAGTTGCGAATCTCTGAAGTGGCTCCCGACACTCCCAGCCCGATCTGCGCGTTGAGGATGCCAAAGGGTACTCAGGTTTCACCGACACGTCGAGAGTTCGCGTCTTCCCTGCGGGGCCGACTCTTTCCGTATTTGCACGACATCTGGCTAGGCCCGGGTAGACTCTGCCGATCAGGAACGGCAGGTGACGTGATTCACTCAAAGGAGCAGGAGTGCGCTTTCCACATAGGTTCCGAAGCCTCAGCAGATCGAGGGTGCCGACTTCGCCCGAGGGAGACGCTCGGCGATGATCACCACGGTTTCCGCGGAGGACATCCTCGCCCTGGTCCACGCGACCCATGGCAAACCTCGCTCGGTACTGGGCATGCACCTGGCCGACGTCCAGGGTCGCCTGGTACCGGTGGTCCGTGTTCTGGCGCCCCGAGCGCAGGAAGTCGCCGTCATCGATCCGAAGACCGGCGAGCAAACCCCGGCCGGTCGAGTCCATTCCCTGGGCTTGTTCGAAGCGATCTTCTTCGGTTTGGATGAGATGTTTCGCTACCGCCTGCGCTTCACCGACGATCAAGGGCGGGTGGTGGAGACCGACGACCCCTACCTGCACCCCGAGCGCATTACCGACTTCGATCGCTACCTTTTCAACCGCGCCGTCCACTATCGCACCTGGGAAAAAATGGGCTCGCACGTGATCGAGTCCTTAGGAACCTCCGGCGTTCATTTCTCGGTCTGGGCGCCCAATGCCACGCGGGTCAGCGTGGTCGGCGACTTCAACCATTGGGAGCTGCGCGAGCACCCGATGCAGCTGCACGAAGATTCCGGCGTCTGGGAGCTCTTCGTACCGGGCCTCGATCGAGGCGAAATCTACAAGTACGCGATCACGGACCACCGAGGCCGGGTTCTTCTCAAGACCGATCCTTATGCCTGGCACTACGAGTTACGGCCGAAGACCGGTTCGATCGTCGCCGGTCCCCTGGAGCACGATTGGCAAGATTCGCACTGGCTAAAAGAGCGCGCGGCGAGCGATTGGCGACGGCGGCCGGTGTTGATCTATGAGGTCCATCCCGGCTCCTGGCGACGGCGCACGGATAGTCGCAAGGACGACGGCGACCGGGTCTTGACCTACCGGGAGCTGGCGGACGAGTTGATTCCCTATGCCCTCGAGCAAGGCTTCACCCACCTCGAGCTGATGGGCATTCTCGAGCATCCCTTCGACGGCTCCTGGGGCTATCAAGTGACCGGCTACTTCGCGCCGACCAGCCGCTATGGCCCGCCGGAAGATTTCATGCACTTCGTCGACCAATGCCACCGCCACGGTCTGGGAGTGATCCTCGATTGGGTTCCCGGGCACTTTCCCAAAGACGGCCACGCTTTGGCCGAGTTCGACGGCACCGCCCTCTACGAGCATGCCGATCCACGCCAAGGTGAGCATCCCGATTGGGGGACCAAGGTCTTCAACTTCGGTCGTCTCGAGGTGCAGAGCTTCCTGATCTCGAACGCCCTCTTCTGGCTCGACGTCTACCATCTGGACGGCCTGCGGGTCGACGCCGTCGCCTCGATGCTCTACCTCGACTACAGTCGAGAGGACGGGCAGTGGGTCCCCAACCGCTACGGCGGTCGGGAGAACCTGGAAGCGGTGGAATTCATCAAGCACCTCAACTCGGTGGTCCACGAGCGCTATCCCGGCAGCTTGATGATCGCGGAGGAATCGACCTCCTGGCCGTTGGTGTCGGGCGATTTGGCCGATGGCGGGCTGGGCTTCGACTTCAAATGGAATATGGGCTGGATGCACGACTCCCTGGCTTACCTGGGGCACGAGCCGATCTACCGCAAGTTCCATCACGACGAACTCACCTTCACCATGATCTACGCCTTCTCCGAGAGCTTCATCCTGCCGTTCTCCCACGACGAAGTGGTCCACGGCAAAGGCTCCCTGATTCGGCGAATGCCCGGGGACGAATGGCAGCGCTTTGCCAACCTGCGGCTGCTCTACACCTTTATGGCCACCTTTCCCGGTAAGTCCCTGCTGTTCATGGGCGGTGAGTTTGGCCAACTGAAGGAGTGGAACGACTCCCAGGCCCTGGACTGGCACCTTCTCAAGGGCGATTATCACCGCGGTGTCTCGGACCTGGTGCGAGACCTCAACCACCTGGTCCGCGACCGCAAACCGCTGCACGAGCTCGACACCGAAGCCGCGGGTTTTCGCTGGATTTACGGCGCCGACGCCGAACGCAGCATCTGGACGTTTATCCGTCAAGGCGAGGCCGAAGACGACCATCTGGTGGTGGCGCTGAACTTCACGCCGGTCGTGCGTCGCGACTATCGGGTCGGGGTGCCGACCGCCGGCCCCTACCGGGAAGTTGCCAACAGCGATCGCTCCGAGTACGGCGGTAGTGACGTCAACAACGGCGAGTTGGTCCCGGAAGAGCAGGAATGCTTCGGCTACCCCTGGTCGTTTGAAATGACTCTGCCCCCCTTAGCGGGCGTGGTGCTCGAAACGACTGGTGAGCCACCGGCGAACCCGAAGACTCCAGAGAAGCCTACCGCTGAGTAAACCTATGGAAACGCCATCAAAGACCACGTCTTCCGACGAAACCACTTCGCCCGACGGGACCACTTCGCCCGGTGAGACGCTACCCGAGCTTTCGCTCGACGAAACGACCATGCGGGAGCTCGGCTACCAGGTGGTCGACGCGCTCATCGACCATTTCCAGCATCGCGACGACCGCCCGGCCGGATCACCGGCCCTACCGGTGGAGATGGCCCGGCCGCCGTTTCGCCCGGTACCGACGACCCCCTCCGATCCGAAGTCAGTGGTCGAACGGGTCTTCTCTGAGGTGATTACCGATCGACTACGCACCGATCACCGACGCTTCTTCGCTTATGTGCCGAGCCCGAACAACTTCGTCAGCGTCATGGCGGACGCCATCACCTCGGGCACCAATGTCTTCGCCGGGCATTGGCTGGCGGCGCCGGGGCCGACGATCGTCGAGCTCGAGGCAATCGACTGGCTGCGCCACCTGGTCGGTTTTCCGGAGAATGCCGGCGGCATTTTCTTAAGCGGCGGCTCGGTCGCCAACCTGAGCGGCCTGGTGGTCGCGGACGTGGCGCGCGGTGGCGTCGATCGTCGAAAAGCCTGCATCTACACTTCCGATCAGACCCATGGATCTCTGGCCAAGGCAGCGCGCATCCTCGGTTTTCCGCCCGAACGATTGCGGTTCGTGGCCACCGATCCGGCGCAGCGACTCGACGTCCAGCGTCTGGAAACGATGATCGAGGAGGATGAACGAGCGGGGCTGACGCCGCTCGCGGTGATCGCCAACGCCGGCACCACCAACACCGGCGCCGTCGATCCCCTACCGGAACTCGTGCGGATCTGTCGCGATCGCGATCTGTGGCTGCACGTCGATGGGGCCTATGGTGCCGCGGCGGTCCTGACCGAGACCGGCCGCGAGGCGCTTGAGGGGCTCGCCGACGTCGACTCCCTGACGATCGATCCTCACAAATGGTGGTTTCAGCCTTTCGAGATTGGATGTCTCCTGGTCCGCGATAAGGAACACCTGATCCGGGCATTCCACGCTTCAGGGGATTACCTACGCGATCTCGAAGGGCGGACCGAGGTCAACCTCTTCGATTACGGTCCACAGCTGACCCGATGCTTTCGCGCTCTCAAGCTTTGGATGTCGCTCCAGGTCTTCGGTCTCGAGGCGTTTGCTCGAGCCGTGGACAGCGGCCTTCGGATGGCGGAGTACGCCGAGCAAGCCTTGAGACGCCAGCTTGCCGACCCGACGTCGGCGGGCTGGGAAATCGTCACCCCCGCCCAACTCGGCGTCGTCACCTTTCGCTGGCGGGACCCGGCGCGCGGCGAGGCGGTCGAAGATCAAGCGATCGAAGCGGTGGTCGAAGCCATGCTGGCGGACGGTTTTGCAGTCGTCACCTCGACCGTCATCGCAGGACGGCCCGTCCTGCGTCTGTGCCCGATCCATCCAGCGGTGACTCCCGTAGACATCGATAGCACCCTCGATCGCCTGGCAACGTTTGCCCGTCAAGCCTGTTCCACCACCGAGTCGGCTTGAGCCAAGGATCATGGAACCCGCCGCCACTCAGGCACATATTCACCCTTCGCTATCTTTCAGGTTGTCGCCAACCCTGCCTTGCATTAGACTTTGAGCGGCTATCTGCCTTTGAACAAAGGGAATTCGCGAGCGTGGCACCGACACTTAATGCCCTTCTGAAGAGTATGGTCGAGCAGGGTGGCTCGGACCTGCACATCACCACCAATACGCCTCCCCAGATCCGGGTCGATGGCAATCTGCGGCCGCTCAACGTGCCGCCGATGACCCCGACGGAAACCAAACAGATTGCCTACTCGATCCTCACCGACATCCAGAAGCATCGTCTGGAGGAGGATCTGGAGCTCGATTTCTCGTTCGGCATCAAAGGTCTGTCGCGCTTTCGCGCCAACGTTTTTCACCAGCGGGGAGCGGTGGCGGCAGTGTTTCGAACCATTCCCTACGAGATCAAAACGTTTCGCGACCTCGGCCTACCGTCGATCATCGAAAAGCTCTCGGAGAAGCCGCGTGGGCTGATCCTGGTCACCGGTCCAACCGGTTCCGGCAAGTCGACCACCCTGGCGGCGATGATCGACAAGATCAACCGCGAGCGACACGAGCACATCCTGACCATCGAAGATCCGGTGGAGTACCTGCACTCGCATCAGAACTGCCTGGTGAATCAGCGGGAGCTGAATGCCGATACCCACAGCTTCTCAGGCGCTCTTCGTGCCGCATTGCGTCAAGATCCGGACGTCGTGCTGATCGGTGAGATGCGCGACCTGGAAACGGTCGAATCGGCCCTGCGTATCGCGGAAACTGGCCATTTAACCTTCGCCACTCTCCACACCAACTCCGCGGCGCAAACCATCAACCGCATCATCGACGTCTTCCCGGCCCATCAACAATCTCAAGTCCGCGCTCAGCTATCTCTGGTGCTCGAGGGCATTCTCTGTCAGACCCTGCTACCGAAAGCGACCGGCCGAGGCCGCGCCCTGACGATGGAGATCTTGATTCCGAACTCAGCGATTCGCAATCTGATCCGAGAAGATAAGGTTCACCAGATCTACGGCATGATGCAGACCGGCCAGGCAAAGCACGGTATGCAGACTTTCAATCAGAGCCTGGCGTCTCTCTACTTCAAAAGGGTGATCACTCTGCAAACCGCCATCGGGCGCTCCGCCCGTCCCGATGAACTGCAGGAGATCATTGCGCGCGGCCCGACCGCACTCAACCCCAACCTTCAGTCGCCGCACTCGCGGCGCGGATGACCGACATCCGCGAGGAGGTAATCGATGCCCAACTTCGTTTGGAAAGGCCGCGGCCCCACCGGCAAGATTCAAGAGGGTCTGCTGATTGCGGACTCCAAAGATGCCGCAGCGGCCATCCTGAGGCGCCAACAGATCCAAGTCAGCTCGCTCCGAGCCAAAGACAAACAGATCCCGCTGCTGCCCAAGATGGGCGGCAAGATCAACTCGACCAAGCTGTCGATTTTCACCCGGCAGTTCTCGGTGATGCTCGACGCCGGCCTGCCGTTGGTGCAATGCCTGGAGATTCTTGGTGGCCAGGAAGAGCATAAGGTTTTCAAGGCGATCATTGAGGCCGTGCGCTCCGACGTCGAGAGCGGCATGTCCTTGGCGGAGGCGATGAAACGCCATCCCAACGCCTTCGACAACCTCTACGTCAACATGATCGCGGCGGGCGAAGCCGGCGGTATCTTGGACGTCATCCTGCAACGTCTTTCGACCTATATCGAAAAAGCCGTCAAGCTCAAGAATCAGGTCAAGAGCGCGCTGATGTACCCCATCGCCGTGCTGGTCATCGCCGCAGGTGTGGTCTACGTCATCTTGTGGAAGGTGATCCCGGTGTTCGCTCAGATGTTCGCCGGCATGGGCGCCCAGTTGCCTTATATGACCCGAATGGTGGTCAAAGCCAGCAACCTCGTAGGATCCTATGGTCTGTGGATCATCGCGTTCTGCTTCCTGACCTACATCGCACTGCGCGAGTGGCACAAGACCTATCGAGGGCGACGGATTCTGGACCGCCTACAGCTGATGATTCCAATCATCGGCGAGCTCTTGCTCAAGATCTCAATCGCGCGCTTTTGCCGAACCCTCGCCACCTTGACCTCCTCCGGTGTACCCATCCTCGACGGACTCGAGATCACCGCCCGAACCTCGGGCAACGCGATTGTGGAAGACTCGATCATGAGCGTGCGCAAGAGCGTCGAAGAGGGTAAAACGATCAGCGCTCCGCTGCTCGAGACCAAGGTCTACCCACCGATGGTGTGCCAGATGATCTCGGTCGGCGAACAGACCGGCGCCCTCGATCAGATGCTGTCGAAGATCGCCGACTTCTATGAAGACGAGGTCGACACCGCGGTCAGTGGCCTGATGAAGTTGATCGAGCCGATCATGATCGTGGTCCTCGGTGTGATCATCGGTGTCATCGTGGTGTCCATGTACCTGCCGATGTTCGCGATGTTCTCGCAGATCGGCTAAACGGCCCCGTTCGGCACGCTTGCGAGGCGCCGCGCCGGGCGCGGAGCCTCAATGCACATCCGCTGCGGACCGACAACCGCTGCCTAACGCTGCCATCGGCCATGGCGCCGCTGTCGGTCATGGCGCTGGTAAACTCCGTCCGCCATGGTAGCGACGACGGCGAGCCCCGGCTCACAGCCCGCCCGGCAGGACTCCCGGCTGCTGTGGCTGATCGGCATCCGCATGCTGGTGGTGACCAGCGTCGCGGTGCCCTACTTGCTGTACAACCCGGATCGGATCACCGACCGGACGGTCCAGCTCTTCACCGCGTTCACCTCGGTTCAGAGTCTGCTCTATATCGTCTTGCTGAAAGTTCTGCGGCGGCATCCGCAAGCCCAGGCCTATATTCAGTTCTCCGGGGATCTGATCTTCATCAGCCTGTTGATCTACAAACTGGACGCCACCAGTTTTTCGATTCTCTACATCTTTATCATCAGCGTCGCCGCGGTCTTCTTGAACCGCACCGGCGTCCTGTTGGTCGCTGGGCTGGCTTATCTGCTCTACCTCGCCGTCGTGCTCAAATGGTTCCTGCCGCTCCTCGACTGGGGCACGTCACCCCCTCCGCTGCCATCGGATCCGGTGGCCATGTTGCAGCTTTTCTACAATCTCGTCGTCCACCTGGTCGGCTTCTACGGCGTCGCGATCCTGACCTCCTACTTAGCACGGGACGCGCAGCGTTCCGAAGAGCAGTTGCGCCAGCAACAGCTGGATCTGACTTATCTGCAAGGTCTGTACGGCGACGTCATCCAATCGATGTCGAGCGGGCTGGTGATCGCCGACCTCGACGGCACGATCGTCAGTCTCAACCGATCGGGCGAAGAAATCTTGAAGCGACAAGAGGACGAGGTGGTGGGCCACCGACTCGAGGGTGCCGACATCGTTTCCGAAGAACAGTGGCGGCAATACCTGGACGGCTCGACGGTGACGGTCCGCTCCGAAGGCGCTTGTCAGCGGGGGGACGGCAACCCGATCTACCTCGGCTTCACCCTCACCCATCTGCGCGACGCCGACGGCACCCATCAGGGCTACATCCTTCTCTTTCAAGACCTCACCGAATGGCAGGACCTGCAGGAACAGCTGCGGATTCAAGATCGCATGGCAGCGATCGGGCAGATGGCGGCCGGTCTCGCCCATGAAGTGGGCAATCCGCTGGCGGCGATCTCCGGATCGGTCCAGATGCTGGCCAGAAGTCTGCGGGGCGACGCTCGCCGCGACGCCTCCCATGGCAAACTGGCGGAAATCATCCTCAAGGAGAGCCACCGGCTCGATCGGACGGTCAAGGCGTTTCTGCAATTCGCCAAACCCCGCGAACGCGATCTCGCCATCTTCGACGTCGCGGCGATGCTAGCCGAAGCCATCCAGCTGCTGCGCAACAGCGGCGACGTCGAACCTGAGCATACGATCGAAGCGGATCTCGATCCGGAATCGGCCATGATCCAGGCCGATTTTGATCAACTCAGCCAGATCTTCTGGAATCTGGCTCGCAATGCCTTGCAAGCGATGCCCGGCGGCGGCAAGTTGACGGTCAGCGGACGGCTCGAAAACGGGTATTATCGGATGCAGTTCCGAGACACTGGCATCGGTATGACCGAAGAGGAACGAAAGCGGCTGTTCCATCCGTTCAAGTCGTTCTTCGACGGTGGAACGGGTCTTGGCATGGCGATCGTCTATCGAATTGTCAAAGAGCATGGCGGCGAGATCCGGGTCGATAGTGAACCCAACCAGGGCTCGTGTATCGCCGTCCAGCTGCCAGTCCGACAAACGAAGGAGGCAGGGGAGATTGAGGCATGAAAACGCGTTTGTTGGTGGTTGACGACGAAGAAAGTCTGGCTGAATTTCTACGCCTGCTGTTCGAGAAGGAGGGCTATGACGTCCAGACCGCGAACTCGGTCGAGGCGGCCCGCGAACAGCTCGGGGAGAGAACTTTTGACCTGGTGCTCTGCGACATCTTGATGCCCGACGGCAACGGGTTGGAGCTGCTCAAAGAGATCAAGGCCCAGAGCTCGGGAACCGCGGTCATCATGATGACCGCTTACGCTTCGAATAAATCCGCGATCGAAGCGATGAAGCTCGGCGCCTTCAACTACATCTCGAAACCGTTCAACGTCGAAGAGCTGACGGTGGTCGCCGAGGGCGCGCTCGAGAAGACCGGTTTGGAGGAAGAGAACGTCTATCTGCGCAGCGAGCTGGAGCGCAAGTATCAGTTCTCGAACATCATCGGCCAGAGCCCGCGGATGCAAGAGGTCTTTTCGCTGATCGAGCGGGTGGCCAAGACCACGTCGACGGTCTTGATCTCGGGGGAGAGCGGTACCGGCAAAGAGCTCATCGCCCGAGCGGTGCATTACGCTGGCCCACGCTCGCAAAACCATTTCCTATCGATCAACTGTGGCGCGATGCCGGAGAATCTGCTCGAAAGCGAGCTCTTTGGCCATGAGAGAGGCGCCTTCACCGGCGCTGTCCGTGAAAAACAAGGTCTCTTCCACGAAGCCAACCAAGGCACGCTCTTCCTGGACGAGATCGGCGAAACCACACCGCCCATGCAGGTCAAGCTACTGAGGGTGCTCCAGGATAAGAAGATTCGGCGTGTGGGCGGCAATCGCGAGGAGCCGGTCGACGTGCGCATCATCGCGGCCACCAACCGCGACCTCCAGGAACAGATCACCACCGGAGACTTCCGAGAGGATCTCTACTACCGGATCAATGTGATCCCGATCAGCCTGCCGCCGCTGCGGGACCGCCGCGAGGACACCGCACCGCTGGTCGAGTTCTTCGTCAAGAAATTCTCAGACGACTTGGGGCTACCGGAGAAACCGGTTTCCAAACGCGCGCTGGAGCTGCTTCAGGAATATCACTGGCCCGGCAACGTGCGTCAGCTCGAAAATACGATTGAGCGCGCCTTGACTTTAGGCACCGGCAAGGAGTTGACGTCGGACGATCTGCCGCCCCAGGTCCGCAACAAGAGCAACCGTCCACCGCAAGCGGTCAGCCTGCCCAAAGAGGGCATGGAGCTCGAGCCTTATCTCGACGAGATCCGTCGAGACCTGATGCGCCAGGCGCTCGAACGCAGCGATGGCGTTCAGACCCAGGCCGCGGAGATCCTCAACATCTCTTTCCGTTCCTTCCGCTACTACGCTAAGAAACTTGAGCTGACCGGCGGCGCCGACTGACATGAATACCAGACTGAGATGAACAGATCGACATGACAGGTGACGTCGTCGACCGATCGGAGGCGCGCCGAGCCTGGGTCTTCTCACTGATTTTTGCCGCCGGCGCGCTGCCCTTCATCTGGCGTGTCTCGCACAACGTCGCGATCCCGCTGCGTTTTGAGGATGCGCTGATCGTGCTGCGTTATGCCCGCAATCTGGCGGAAGGCCTGGGCTTCGTCTTCAATCCCGGCGAACGGATTCTGGGGGTGACGACTCCCCTCCACACGCTGCTCTCCGCGGTCTACGTCAAGCTTGGCGGCGAGCAGGCTCCGGCGGTGCAAAACGTGGCGGGGGTGATTTGCCTGGTGCTTGAGGCCTACCTGGCAGCGGTGATCCTCAAGCGCAGCCATGGAACTCTGCTCGGTGCCCTGGCCGCGGTGCTGATCCTGACCAATCTAAATTTCAACTACCTCTATTTCGGCATGGAGACCCATCTCTTTGCCATGTTGACGCTGCTCGCGACTTATCTTTATTGGCGTCGCCACTTGACTCTGGCCGGCGTCGTCCTCGGCGTCGCGTTCTTGACTCGCTACGACGCGGCGCTGCTGGCGTTGTTGATCGGCTTAGCCTTGTGGCTGGAACGCCGAAAGCCGCCCTGGCGGCTGACCGGGGCCTTTTTCGCCACCGTTTCCCCCTGGCTGATTTTTTCTTTCTTTTATTTCGGTTCGATCCTGCCGCAGTCCCTGGCCGCCAAAAAGGACTTTTATCCGGTGCTCGGCTACATCCGCTATGTTTTCGAGTATTACCTCGAATATTTTGCCGCGGTGACCGGGGTCTTCATCTCGCACTCCGGCCTCCAGAGCGGCGTGTCCTGGCTCTTTCCACTGTTTTGCCTGGCCGGCACCCTGAGCTTCCTCAAGAGAGCGCCCCAGATCTTGGTCTTGATCGCCTTCGCCGCCCTGCAAGTGGTGACCTACGCTGTGCTCGGCCCCGATCCGGCCTTTCGCTGGCACTATTATTTGCTCAACCCGGTGCTGACGATGCTCTTTCTGGCAGGCCTCTATGAAGTTGGAGAGCAAGCCGCACGGCTCTTCGCCTCGCGCACACCGCTGCGCTCACAGTTGCCCAAGCAGCTCTGGCGACACCTGCCGACCGTCGCGCTGTCGATCGTCCTGATGCTGGCGGTCTGGACCCTCCATCGTCGACTGGCCCACGTCTATCGGCTCGACGCACACTCCCAGCAGATGTTCGACATCGGCGCCTGGCTGAGCGAACGATATGACGACGACACCAGTCTTTTGCAACCTTCCATCGGCATCTTGGGCTACGCCACCCGTCTGCGTTTCGTCGATCATGCCGGGCTGGTGACGCCCGGTCTCTACTACTACGACGGCCTGAGCCACACTCCGATGATGGAAGTGCTGCGACGCTTCCAGCCCGACCTGGCGCTGGTGCCCGAAGGCGCGGATCAAGTGCTCCAGCAGGCAGGTTATCGCCAGGTGACGGTGTTCGAAGATCCCGCCACCTATCTGCTCTACCAACGCGGGCCTTGACGCTTGAAGATCGCGCTGGTCTGGAACCATCGGTCGAGGTTGCTCGACTGCTCCTTCCGTTTTGAGCAGTATCTCGAGGGATTTCGCGCCTTAGGCCACGATCCGGTGGTGGTCTGCGACCGAGACTCCGCCATCGATTTCAACGGTCCGCTCGAAGTCGTCGAGACGGCGACCGAGCTGGCTCGGCCAGATCTCTGGCAGCGCGTCGCGGCCAGCGTGGCAGTGATCGTCACCTGGCATCGCATGACGGGCGTCTTGTCCGCCATGCACGCCGCCGGCACCCGCACGATCTCGATCACCGATACCGACGGCCAGCTCAGCCTGCGCCAATATCCTAGACTCGGGCTCGAGCGTCTGATGGTCTATCAGGATAGCCTGGCGGACCGCCTCAGGGGTCTGAAATTCTGGGCTGGGCAATGGATGAAGTCCGTCCGGCGCACGTCCTCAGAGGATCGAGAGGCCATCGCCAGCACTCGCGCCTCGGACGTGGTGATCTTCGGCCACGAACGTGGCAAGCAGTGCTTCAAAAAGTTCTTGGCGGGCTATGGGCAGGCGGAGCTGGCTCACAAGCTCGCGGTGGTGCCATTTACCATCGGCGCTTCGTTTCTCAGCTGCCCGATTCCTCCGGCCAAAGACGATCGAATCGTCGCCATCGGTCGCTGGGATGACCCTCAAAAGCATGCCGAGTTGCTGGCCGCGGCGATCGACAGATTTCTCTCCGCTGCGGGCCAATCCCAGACCGAGGTGGTGATTTTCGGTCGCGGCGGTGAGGCGGCTTTCGAGGCTGTGGTCCAACGACATTCGACGGTTCGCCTCGCCGGCGTCCAGCCTCAAGAGGTCGTCGCCCGCACCCTGGCCTCCGCGCGGGCGATCGTCTTTTCCTCCCGTTGGGAGGGCAGCCCGCATTCCGCTCTCGAAGCTCTGGCGCTGGGCGCCACCCTGATCGGGCCGCCGATCCCCAGCCTGACGAGTTGGTCTCAGGACGGACGTTACGGCACCGTCTCACGGTCGCGCCGTCCAGCGAGTCTCGCTCAAGCCTTGAGCGACGAGATGGAAGCCTGGCAAAGCGGCCGTCGCGATCCCCTGGCGATTTCTGCTGAATGGCGTGAGCGTCTGGCGCCGGAAGCAGTCTGCCGACGAATGCTCGAAGCGTTGACCTAACACCCCCGGCGCTTTCAGTTCAGGTCGTCGCTCGTCGTGCGGCGGCGTGGCGAGAAAAGCAGGCGGGACGCCTGCGCTCCCAGCTTTTAGCCGGACCCGGCACCTGATTTTCTGCGTCAACTCGTCAGGCACGACCACTGAGAAATGCAGACCGGACGCCGGCGTTCCCAGCTTCTAGCCGGATCCAGCACCTGGTTTCCTGCGAGCCCAAGAAGGCAAGAGGCTGGGAGCGCAGGCATCTTGCCTGCCCAGGCGCAGTCCAAAGGACTGCGCCTGGATGACGGCGTCCCCAGCGCCCGGAACGATGTTGAACAGCTTAGCGCGGGCCCGCCGCTGGCCCTCTAAGAAGCGACCTTTTCGGCCTTGCTCTTGCTCTCGGAGGTCGAGGAACCGCTAGACGCCTTCGCCTCGGACTTGGAATCTCCGCTCGATCCCGACTTCGAATCAGCCTTGGCGTCTCCCTTGCCCGAGCTTTCGTCGTCGGAACCGCCTTTGCCGTTGCCGCCGCTCTTGCCGGCATAGTCCGTCACGTACCAGCCACTGCCTTTGAACTGAAAGGCGGGAGCGGAGAGCAGCTTCTTGAGCTCGCCACCGCATTCTTCACAAGTGGAAAGCGGCTCATCGCTCATCCGCTGGATGACTTCGGAGACGTTGCCGCAGCTCCGACATTGGTATTCATAAAGAGGCATTCCTGAAACTCCGTAGTTCTGCGAATCCGCGAGGTCGAAGGTGAGACTATTTCGACGGATCCGACTTGTATCGGATCATAACCGATCCGGTGGACTTGCTATTCCCCTCCACTTTCTCGATCAGGTTGAGGATCCGATAGGCATAGAGGAGGCGCGCGTTCTCTGAGACGCTGAAGGGCCCATCGGTGCAAATGTCGTATAGGCGCCTTTTGCCGTCTACCAGACGCAGCAGGCGGTATTCGTCACTGTCGAGCGCGACGTCGATCAAGTCTTCCGTCGTGTAGGACGGAATGAAGACGGTGTTCTTGCGCCCCAAGCGCTGGACCAGCGACTTGGTGTCGGGGACCTGCTTGATACCGCGCACGATGACCTGACGCATCGGCAGGTGGATTTTGATCATGATCGGCTCGCCGAGCTCACCGATGCGGAAGGTCACCTCACCTCTCTGCCAGGAGAAGACGCTCCAGACGATCGATTCCATCTGGCTGCGAATCGCCTCATAGAGCTCGCCGGGAGACAACAAGCCACCCTCGATCAGCAGCTGACCATGGCGCTTGCCGGACTGCTCCCGATGACGCATGGTTTCGACCAGCTGTTGACGGGTCAGCTTGCCTGTCCGGTAGAGATGGGCTCCCAGACGATCGGCGCGATCGGTCGAGGTCGCGTGTATGACGTTGCCTTCGTTGATATAAATGCGCTTGACGACGTCGTCACGAGAAATCTCGATCAACCCCGGCACCTTGTGGCGGTAGATGGTCGAGAACATCTCGGAGAGCGCTGTATCTTCAAGCGTCTCTCGGTATTGAAAGGCGTTTCCCATAGCGACGGCCAGAGTCGGGAGAGTTGGTTCAGGCGCTCTGGGATCGGCGAATGCAAAGCTGAAGCTTGCCGATCGAACTCTCCTGCTGCCAGACACCGGCCGCGCCCGAAGCCAGCGACCGCCGTGGAGGCGACTCTCCGTTGACGGAAGCAGAGACTATACCACTGGAGTCGAAAATGCTGACACCGGAAGAAGCATGGGATGCAATCGAGGGTGAATTAGAGGCGCTACCGCCCCGACAAACGCTGCGCCAGGACACGGTCGGAGAAGTCTTGGCGTCCGATTTGACCGCCACCGTCGACATGCCACCGGCTGACGTTTCAGCCATGGACGGCTATACCTGCCACGGCGACGCGGCGGCCGGCAGCACGCTGCCGGTGGTCGCCACCGTCGCTGCGGGCAGCCCGCTCGATCGTCGTCTCGAGCCCGGGGAGGCGGCCAAGATCATGACCGGTGCGGTGGTCCCCCCCGGCGCCGATCGAGTGATTCCGGTCGAACAAACCGACGCTGGCGACACACAGGTCACCTTTCACGCCTCCCCACCCACCGGAGCCCACATTCGCCGAGGCGGCGAGGTCGTGCGGACCGATGAGCCACTCTTGCCTGCAGGTAGCCTGCTGACCCCGGGGGCCATCTCCCTGCTGGCTTCTCACGGTTACGCCTCGGTGCCCACGATCGCCGCCCCCGAGGTCGCGGTCATGACCACCGGTGATGAGCTGGTGCCGCCGGAAAAGGAACCGGGTGCCGGTCAGTTGCGCGACTCGAACACCTCCTTTCTACTGGCAGCGGGCCGCGTCTCGTCGCTCTCTTTCAAGTCCCTCGGCATCGCTCCGGATGATCTCGACGGGCTGCGCGAGCGGATCACGGAAGGCTTGAAGGCGGACGTCTTGCTGTTGTGCGGCGGCGTTTCGATGGGCGAGTTTGATCTGGTCGAGGACGTGCTCGCGGAGCTCGGCTGTCGCCAGCTTTTCGATCGCGTCGCCATTCAGCCCGGCAAACCCTTGGTCGCCGCCCGTCACGACGGTTCCTCGACCGGGCACGGCGGCTGGGTGTTCGGCCTGCCCGGCAACCCGGCGTCGGTGATGGTCACCTACTGGCTGTTCGCCAGGCCGGTGATCGATCGCTTGCAAGGCCTACCGGGCGGCTTCTGGCACGGCGCTCTGTTAGGACGACTCGACGTCCCCCTGCCGGCAGGCAAGGGCAAAGACCGCTTCATACCGGCCGAAGTCTCTTTCGCGGACGGCACGATCCGGGTCCGCCCCTTTCCACCCCAAGGCTCTCACGACGTCGTCTCCTATGGCTGCGGGACCGCGCTGGTTCGAATTCGCCCCGACGCGCCGCCGACCTCGATCGACGATCCGTGCGAGATTCTGCCGCTGGCTAATTGGGTCGGCGGCAGGCCGTGAAGCAACCGGCCGTTACCCGACGTTCTCGCCACCCGCTGCTTTCGTACTACCCACAGCCAAGACCCCACAAGGACCGACCGCTTCGCCACCGGTCACCGATCCATCGACGAGGATCTGACAGCCGGTGAGCTGTTCGAGCTCTTGCCGGTCCCGCTGCAAGCGCGCGAGCACGACTTCATCCGCGCTCCCGACGGTGACCCCATCGCCGGCTCGCTGAAGCGCCGCCACCAGGGTTTCACTCCAGGCCGGCGGATCGTCGGCTCGGGCCGGCACCCGCGCCGCAGTCCAGGTCGCCAGCTTCTCGAACAGGTAGGGACAGATCGGGCTGAAGCCACCGGTCAGTCTTTCGATGACGGAAGTGACGGTCGGGCGGATCGACGCAGCTCCGGCAGGCCCCGCTCCGACTTCGCCCGACGAATCCGATTCACGCTTCCAGCGGCTGGCGGCGATCGCAGCGTAACGGGCAAAGTCGTTGACGACCTCTGCCAGCAGACGACCCGCGTTGCCTAGATGGTGCTCGCGATAGGCCGCGCCCGCTGCCTCAGCCGCAGTCGACGCTCGGGCCAGGATCCAGTCGTCGACCAGGGTCGGCATGCCTCGATCGAGATCCGAGGCTGACGCTTGTGGCTGACGGGCGGCAAGATGAAACAGCCCGGTGACCTTGGCATTCAGGCGACGTACGGTGCGACGCGCCCAACGCAGATTGGACTCCGAAGCAGTTGCCAAATCCAACGATCCGGAGTGCAGCGAGAGCAGGTAACCGAGGCGTAGGGCGTCAGCGCCGAAACGGCGAATCAAGGCGGCCGGCTCCACCGAATTGCCCAACCCCAGACGCATCGGTCGATGCACCCAGCGGACCTCAAAGCGCTCCTCATCGCCGCTGAGCTGAGGAGAGGAGTGCTGCTCCGACGCGCTGCCAGCTGCTTCGCCGTCGCCGAGAGCAGGGCGTTCTTCCAGCACTCGCTCGACGAGGTGCAAGGCCCCGTGAACGCCTAAGTGGCGGTAGGCCGGGCGACCGGTCAGGGTCAGGGAGACCAGCTGTGACGGCAACGCCCAGCGCAGCAAAATCTCCTGGTCGACGTAGAGCTCGTCGATCGGTTCCGGCTCGGCGTCGTTGGGCCAGCCGGTGGCTCGCAGCGTCGACGCCACCAGGGAGAACCACACGCTCAACACGTCGTTTCGCGAGGTCGTCTCGGCAAAAGCTGCCGACGGCTCCGTGACCCCGAGGCGGGTCGCCGGCTTCGAGCCCCCCGAAGTGAGCATGTCGTCGGAGCTGATCCGATAACCGTCCGGCAGCGGATGCCCCCACCAATACTGACGAGAGATGCACCAGGGCTCGGGCTCATGGAGCCAATCCAGAGCCCGCTGGCGCCAGCGCTCGTCTGAGAAGCTCACGGCCCCCGCAGCGATGGCGCGCCGGAGCTGCGCCGCGGCGTTGTCAAGATGCACAAAAACCTGCTCGGAATAACCCAGGGTGACCAGAGTCCCCGAACGTCGGGCACGGAAGGCGTCGACCTCGAACCGGCCTTCGACGCGCTCGAGACGCTGACCGAGCCGCTCGATGACATTGCGGCGGGCCTCGTCGCGGACTCGCGGGGGTTCTCCCGGCACCAGAAATCTCCCGCGACTATCGATCGCGATGCGGCGCTGCTCGATGCCGCGGGCACGGGCCAAGGCCTCATCGTCACGATCGTGAGCCGGCACCAGGAACTTGGCATCGGTCGCCAGGTCATCAAAGGCATAGATCGGCAGCTGCCCCGGCCGCAACGGGTCGTCGACCGGCCGGCCGGCCAGGGCGCCGAAAGGACCGCCACGGCGCACCGCCACGGCGACGGCTCCCGGCAAGAGCTCCGGGTAGAAAGTCTGGGCGGCGATCGAGTCTTTGGCAGGGCCAACTCCCCAGGAATCTTCCGTGGGGATTCGGCCGCTGACCTTGAAGTGGACGACGAAGCGCTCCTCCAGCTCGATGCGAGTGCGAATGACGTCCGGTGACACGAGGACCGTTTGCGTGGTCGGGTCATAGTAGGTCAGGCGCCGCTCACGGCTGATCAAGCCGGCGTCTTTCAGCGCAAAGAACAGCCGTCGCGCCGCGCGCTCGCCGTCTCGACTCATCGGGTCGAGCCAGGAGTCAGGATCAAAACCAACCCCCAGCTGATGCAGCTGCTCGCGGATGGCCGCGTCATGGGAACGATGGATGTCGGCACAACGTTCGACAAATCGCGGACGTCCAACCTCTTCGCGCTCGAACGGCAAAGAACGCTCGACCGCCAGCTGAAGCGCTAAACCGCCGGGATCGGAGCCGAGGACGCGGCGCGGCGGCCGACCGTTCTCGAGCTCCACGGCGCGGGCTCGGACGTCCATCAGCAGCGCCGAGAAAAACGAAGACAGTTCCGGTCGACCGGCGGCGGAGATCGGGGCGGCGGCAAGGATCGCTCCGTCGCCGCGGTATCGCCCCGCGCGCTCCCACCGCACTCTCAAAGCCGCTTCGTCAGCCCCGGGCTCGAAAGCGGCGGCCACGGCCGGGGCGTCCGCCGATCGACGGCGACGGCTCGACCGGTGCCATCCGGAAGCGATCAGGTGGTCGATCAGGCGGCGGCCGCGGTGGCCGAGCATCGGATGCAGCTCACAGGCGGCGATGTCGGCCAGTTGATCGGCAGCGGCGGCGGTGGTGATCATCTGACTGCGCGCATGCTTCAACACTCGCAGGGTATCGGGGTAGACCCGCTCCGCGGCGAGCTCGACGTCGCCCGGCAAATAACCCTGCCATTCGTCGGCGCAGTTGGTGATGCCCATGCGATTGCACAGGTAGTCGGGCACGTAGGCGATACCGCGCCGTCGCAGTCGCTCGGCGTCCGCGCCCTCGCCGAGGATGTTGTTGGCCGCGCCACAGATCAGCCGCACTTTCAGGCGCGGGATGGTGCGTTTATTGACCTGAGCGCCGATGGCACAGGGCGCGAAGACGTCGACGTTGAGATCGAAGATGGCGTCGGAGTCAACGATTTCGATCCGCGGCCGTTGGCGCTGCAAAGCTTCCAGCGCCGGGCGATCGATGTCGGTCACCCAGACTCGGGCGCCGGCGTCGTCCAGCAACGTGACCAGCGGTCCACCGACGTTGCCGACGCCCTGAACCGCGACGCCAACCCCCGTCAGATCATCGGTCCCGGTCAGAAAACGCCACGCTGCCTGCATCGCCACAAACACGCCACGCGCGGTGGCCGGGGAAGGATTGCCGCTGCCTCCGAGCTCACCGCCGATGCAGGTCGTGAAGCGGTTTTGCCCGAGAATCGCATTCATATCGGAGGTCTTCGTGCCGACGTCTTCCGCGGTGTAGTAGATCCCGCCCAGGCTGGCGACGAAGCGTCCATAAGCCCGGAAGAGCTCGAGTCGATCCGGCGTACCTTCGGTCAGATATTCGGGAACTCGAATCGGCTCGGCCGCCGCCACGATGCCTTTGCCACCGCCCCACCACAAGCCGGCGAGCGCATTCTTGCGAGTCATGCCCTGGGCCAGACGCAAGCCATCGACCAAGACGTCCGCCAGACTGTCGTAGGGTTTGAACCGCAGGCCACCCTGGGCCAGCCCCCGTCGGGTATCGTGGACAAAGGCGAAGAAGAGGGTCGGGATACCGTCCTCGCGACCGATAAAGACCCCTTCGTGGTCGGCGAAATCCTGGGACAGCTCAAAGAACGCTTTGATCGGCGCCAGCAGCCCCGGGTGGGAAAGACTGATCTCTCCGTTTTCCGAGGTGATAAAAGCTCGCGTCACGCCGGCGGCGGCGAGCTGGTCATGAAAGGCCTCGATGCTCAAGGCACGGACGCGACGCGCCAGCTCGCGACGCTGAGCGTCGGTGTTGTGACTAGACAAGGTGAGATCCACTCAGCTGACGCTGATTCAGGAGGGCAAAATAAATTTCTATGAGCATAGAGCGAAATATAGGGGCAGCGACCACGCGCGAGCAACCGACGACGGCGGAATCCGCGGGTCTGTACAACTTCGTCGCCTGCACCGGGGCCACTAGCTCTGACGCCGCTTGCAATATGAGTCGAAAGCATGGAAAATATGACGTCAAATCCTAGGCATATCCTCAGCTTCTCTCAAGGAGACGGCCATGAATCTGCGATCTTGCGATGGAAAACGAAAGCTGGCGCTCGAATTCGGATGCTTGCTTGCCCTGGCCAGCACGACCTTGGCGTCGGCTCAACCCCTCGCGCTCTCGGTCCGGGAAAGATCGCTCTTCGAGATCGATCTTGCGACCGGCACTGAGCTTCTGCTCGGCGAGTTCTTGCTCGAAGAGCCGATCGATCGATTCGGAGACTTGGCCATGGCCCCGGACATGGCTCTCTATGCGGTCGGTTCGGCATTCATGGAGCCGCGCTTGCTGATGACTCTCGATCCGGTGACCCTGGAGAGTACCCTCATCGGACCGCTCGCCCCCGGCCTCGTGCCGGGGGGCCTCACCTTCGACGCTTGTGGTGACCTCTGGTTGGCGGCCACGGACCATTCGGACCCGGGCCAGCCCATGACCAGCCTCTACTCGGTCGACTCGGCAACCGGGGAGACGACTCCGGTCGTCGAGCTACCACGATGGGTTGATTCTCTGACGGCGCGGGGCACGGTACTCTACGGTCACTCCAACGCCAGCCTGGTCCAGATCGATCCCCATACCCCTGCCGTCGAGACCTTGGGGACGATCGGATCGAATCACCCCGTCAGTGTCGACTTTGGCGCCGCGGGAGCTCTCTGGGGGCTCGACAACGGGCGGCCGATCGCACCACCCGTTCCGGCCTACAGCTATACGATTGACCGAGCCACCGGCAACGCGACCGAGGTGGCGACCGTCATCGACGGATTTCAGAATGTCGCTTTGGCTCCTCCGGGCGGATCGTGCCGAGGCGGTCAGGTCCCTGAAATCCCGACACTCGACGAGAGCGGCCTGGCGGTTTTGATCGTCACGTTGCTGCTCGCAGGCCTGGCCGCAATACGCCGGATCGTTTGACCCTCTAAGTAAGGGCTGGAGAAGGATTCGCTCACGACGGCTTTGTCGTCTCTCCCTCGTTCGGATCGACACGATTACGATAGAGGCGAGCGTCGACGACTCCCGCCATCTTGTCGGCATCGAGGGGCAGCCCCAGAAAGTCTTTGATCCGCTCGGCTTGCGCCCGGGGATCTGCCAGAACTTCCCGATAATGGACGTCAATGACGTCGAGATGATGCTCGCGCTTGAGCAGTCGATTCACTTTCCATAAATGATCGTCGTAGAGCTCGATCATGCGCTCATCGCTAGATTCGGAAGATTCCCCCCGCCGCTCCAACATTTTGGCCTGGGAAGCCAGCACTTCCTGAACGTCACGGCGCATGAAGAGGATCTTATAGTTGTGCTGAGGAGGCAGGTCTTTCAGCAGATAGGAGATTACCTTGATCGCCTTGCCCTTGGCGCCCGCCAGCCAGGCCTTATCTGCCATATTGCCAAGGTCCTTGACCCGTTCGTCCTCGTAATAGCCCTTGGGATTGTCCTCGTCGGCTTCACGGAGACCGTCGATGATCATCGACAAACCTCCGGCCTCGAGCATTTTCATCGTCATGGAAGTTCCGGAGCGGGGAAGCCCGGACACGACGACAATCGGTTCACCATAGCGCATTCGCCGATAAGTCTGGCGCAAGAAAGACATTGGGGAGCTCCTGGGGGATTTGAGAGAGGGATGGCGAGGGCTTGCACCCGCTGCCAAGGGCACCATATTATAGTGAGGTTCATTCGGCCAGATCCTGGCCATCGATCAACTCTAAAACTTAGTGCATTAAACTTAGTGCATTCCATCGGCGGGTCGCTCCACGTCCAGCCTGAGGTCCGGCACCATCTCGGCGTGAGTTTCTCGACCTGTCGTTGACCCACCTGTCTTTCGCCGACCATCGCCTGTCGCTGACCACCCTATCGTGGTCGCACGCTCAAGAAGAGAGTTCGTGTCTTGATCCGATCCAAGCCTTCGTTCTCGTCGTCCCTATGGCTGGCTGCGATTTTTGGGGCGCTGGCCCTGCCGGCCGAGGCTTATATTGGCCCCGGCGCCGGCTTCGCCCTGCTGTCGTCCTTCCTGGTGATCTTCACCACCATCGTCATCGCGATCCTGTCGCTGCTGCTGTGGCCATTCCGCATGCTTTGGCGATTGATTCGCCGGGGCAAAAAGCCCAAAGCGTGGGTCCGCCGCCTGATCGTCGTCGGGCTCGACGGCCAGGATCCCAAGCTCACGGATCAATTTATGAAGGAAGGCAAGCTGCCCAACTTCGAAAAGTTGGCGGCCGGCGGCTGTTATCACCGCCTGCGCTCGACCTTTCCTTCCGTGTCGCCGGTCGCCTGGTCTTCGTTCTCGACCGGCACCCACCCGGCCAAGCACAACATCTTCGACTTCCTCGATCGCGACCTCAGAACCTATCTGCCGCTGCTCTCTTCGACCTACATCGGTCGCGTCGAACGCTACTTCAAGATCGGCAAATATCGCATCCCGCGGCACAAGCCTGAGCTGCGCCTGCTGCGCAAGTCCAAGCCGTTCTGGACCATTCTCGGCGAGCACCACATCTGGAGCACCATTCTCAGGGTGCCGATCACCTTTCCGCCGGACAAGTTCTACGGCGCTGAGCTCTCCGCCATGTGCGTTCCCGATCTGCTCGGCACCCAGGGCACCTTCCTGCTCTACACCACGCGGCCGTCGGGCGAGGCTTTCAAGGAAGGTGGCGTGCGCTTTCCCCTGGAGTTTTCCGGCGATCGTTGCGAGACCACCCTGCAAGGGCCAGGCAATAGCTTTTTAGAAGGCGAGCCTCCCCTCGAACTGCCGCTGGTGATCGAACTCGACCGTTCTGCCGGACGGGCGAAGCTCACGGTCGGCGAAGAAGAGGTCGAGCTCGAGCCGGGCAAGCTGTCCGATTGGGTGACCCTCTCGTTCCAGGCTGCACCGCTGATCACCGTCTCGGGCATCTGCCGCATGCAGATCACCGAGATGGACGAGCACACCTCGCTCTACATCACCCCGATCAGCCTCGACCCGGAGAACCCGGCGATGCCGGTCTCCCACCCCTCCTACTACTCGACCTACCTGGCGAAGAAGATCGGTCCCTTCTCGACCCTCGGCTTGGCCGAGGATACCTGGGCCCTGAACGAAGGCGTGGTCGACGACGGCACCTTCTTGGATCAGACCTACGGCGTCGACGCCGAACGCGAAAAGATGTTCTTCGCCGCCCTCGACCGCATCCGGACCGGCACCTTGGCCTGCGTCTTCGACGCCACGGATCGCATTCAGCATATGTTCTGGCGCTACATCGAAGACGGCCACCCCGCGGCCAAGGGCAAAGAAGATGCCGAGCATAAGGACGCCATCGAAGAGCTGTACAAACGTAACGACGCCCTGGTCGGCCGGGTCATGGACAAGGCCAAGAAGGGCGACGTGGTCATGGTTATCTCGGACCACGGTTTCAGCTCCTTCCGCCGCGGCGTCAATCTCAACAGCTGGCTGCACGCTGAGGGCTACCTGACGCTCAAAGACGGCTGCGATGGCTCGAGCGAATGGCTGCGCGACGTCGACTGGTCCAAGACCAAAGCCTACGTGCTCGGCCTCACCGGCATGTTCTTGAACCTCGAAGGCCGAGAAGAGCAGGGCATCGTCAAGCCCGGCGAAGAGGCCGAGGCGCTCAAAGCTGAGCTGTCGCGCAAGCTGCAGAATCTGATGGATTCGGAGAAGAACGAGGTCGGCGTCAACGAGGCTTTCATCACTGCGAATCTCTACACCGGTCCGTACTTGGGCAACGCGCCGGATCTCTTGATCGGTTACAACGCGGGCTATCGCACGTCCTGGGATTGCGCCACCGGCATGGTTTCCGGTCCGGTGTTCGAAGATAACGTCAAAGCCTGGAGCGGCGATCACTGCATCGATCCCCGTCTGGTGCCGGGGGTCTTGTTCTGCAACCACAAGATCGACGACGACGATCCCGGCTTGATCGACATCGCACCGACGGCGCTCAAGCTTTTCGGCCTCGAGCCGCCGGCGCACATGGACGGCAAACCCTTGTTCGAAGCGTCGACCTTCAACGGCAACGGCCGCGCCCAGGGCGCAGCGGAGGGAGCAAGCTCATGATTCGTTTAGCGATACCGGCTGCCCTGCTGCTCCTCCTGTTGGGCTGCGGCGGCGGCCTCGGCGGCGGCGAGCCGCAACGGATCATCGTCCTCGGCATCGACGGCATGGACCCGACGTTGGCCGAGCGATACATGGCCCAAGGCCTCTTACCCAATCTCAAGCGGCTGGCCGAGCAAGGCACTTATCAGACTCTCGGGACCTCGGTGCCGCCGCTCAGTCCGGTGGCCTGGTCCAACTTCATCACCGGGACGGATTCGGGGGCACATGGCATCTTTGATTTCATCCACCGCAACCCGGAAGACATGATCCCCTACCTGTCGACCACCAAGACCGATGCCGGTGGCCGTAGTGTGAAGGTCGGTAAGTATCAGTTCCCGCTCTCCGGGGGTGGTATCGAGCTGATGCGCCGCGGTGAAGCCTTCTGGGAGGTGCTGGAGCGCAACGGCGTCGAATCGACGATCATCCGCATGCCGGCCAACTTCCCGCCCACCGGCACGGCGACCCGAGAGCTCTCGGGCATGGGCACTCCGGACGTCCTCGGCACCTACGGCACCTTCTCGTTCTACACCTCGGTGCTGTTCGCGTTCTCCGGCCAGAGCATTTCCGGCGGCGCCGTCTACGAGGCTTGGGAAGAGAACGGCGTGGTCGAGACCGAGCTCCATGGTCCGCCCAATCCGTTCCTGCAGGACGGTTCCGACGCAACGACACCGTTTTCAGTCTTCATCGATCCGGACGAAGACATCGCCAAGCTTGTTATCGGCGATGAGGAGCGTGTACTCAAGGTCGGCGAATGGAGCGATTGGGTGCCGGTTTCTTTCGAGCTGATCCCGACTCAAAGCCTGGGCGGCGTCGCTCGCTTCTACTTGCGCTCGGTGCGTCCTGAGTTCGAGCTCTACGTGTCGCCGATCAACTTCGATCCGCATGCGCCGGCCCTACCGATCTCACACCCCTCCGACTACGCCTCCGAGCTGGCGGCGGAGACCGGCACGTTCTACACCCAGGGCATGCCCGAAGACGTCCAGGCACTGCGCGAAAGAGTGCTGACCCGCGAGGAGTTCATGGCTCAGGCGCGGATCGCTGGCGACGAGATCCGGCAGCAATACGACTACGTGCTCGATCAGTTTCAGAACAACGGGCCGCCCCGGCGTTTCCTGTTCTACTACTTCGGCAACCTGGATCTGGTCTCCCACATGATGTACCGAGTGATCGACCCGGAACATCCGACCTACGATCCGGAAGTCGACGGCGAGTTTGCCGGCGTCATCGAAGAGGTGTATCGCAATGCTGACGAGGTGGTGGGTTACACCATGGATCAGATGGACGAAGGCACCACTTTGATCGTCATGTCGGATCACGGCTTCAGCAGTCTAAGGCGCCAGTTCAGCATCAACACCTGGCTCAAGGAAGCGGGTTATCTCACGGTGCGCAACCCGAACATGACCAACGATCCGGGCATGTTCATCAACGTCGACTGGACTCGCACTCGCGCCTATGCCGTTGGCCTGAACGGGCTCTATATCAACGTCAAAGGCCGCGAGCCGAACGGCATCGTCGATCCGAGCGATCGCGAAGCGCTAATGAAAGAGATCGCTGAGAAGATCACTCAGGTGATCGATCCGGCGACCGGCAAGCCGGCGGTGGGCAAAGCGTACCGGCGCGAAGACTTCTTCAAGGACCGCGGCGAGATCGAAATCGGCCCGGACATCGTGGTCGGTTTTGCCAAAGGCACTGGCGGTTCGGGCAAGTCGTCCCTGGGCGCGATTCCGGCGGAGATGTTCGAAGACAACACCGAAGAATGGACCGGCGACCACGGCATGGACCACGAGACCGTCCCGGGCGTTCTGTTCACCAATAAGCCGCTCAAGAAAGAGGCACCCCGGCTCCAGGATCTGGCAGCCGCTATCCTCGCTGAGTACGGCATCGATGGTTTTCCAAGAAAGGCGACCGCCGGAGACTAATCGCTGAAGATGGCATCGACGGATTTCCCAAGCGGCAATGAGTGAATCGCCGTCGGGGCGAGGCGTGCCTCGCCCCCTTTGGCAGAGTGATTCAGAGGAGACCTAAAAATGTTTGGATCCAACAAGGTCAAGATCGACAAAGATCTGATGATGAAGATCAAGCGTCTGGCGGACGTCGCCGGCTACTCGTCGGCGGATGAATTCATCTGCCATGCGCTCGAAAAAGAGTGCGCCAAGTTCGAAGGGGCCGACTCCGAGGAGGAGATCAAGAAGCGGCTCCAGGGGCTCGGCTACATTTCGTAAATTTCTAAGTTCGTGTGGCTTGAATCATGACGATCGTCAATAGCCTTCTGCGGAGCGTGTTCGACGCGGCGCTTTATCCCTTCAGCGGTCTCCATCCGCTGGTCGGGATCGCCCTCATTTCGCTGATCTTCGGCATCATCATCCTGCTGGTCTACAAAGCGACCTCGAATCAGGACAAGCTGGCCGCGGTCAAGCGCAAGATTCACGCTGGATTGTTCGAAATTCGCCTCTTCAACGACGATTTTCGCGCGATCATGCGCGCTCAGTTCGACATCCTGCGCCACAACGTGTCCTATCTCGGCCTGTCGCTGGTGCCGCTGATGTGGATGATCGTGCCGCTCTTCCTGATGATCGCCCAGTTGCAGTTCCACTACGGCTACCAGGGACTCGAGCCCGGCGGTCAGGCGTTGGTCGAGGTGGCCCTCGAGTCGGACTCCGACGTGCGTCCACAGATCGAGATGGAGGCCCCGGAAGGCTTGAAGATCGAGGCTGGGCCGATCTGGATCCCGGCGAGAAACGAGCTAACGTGGCGCATCTCTGCCGTCGAGCAGGGCGACTACGATCTCTCGTTCCAGGCGAATGGCGAGACCATCACCAAGAGCGTGGTGGTGAGCGACCGGGTGGTTCGGCGTTCGCCGAACCGGGTGAAGGGCTTCTGGAACGAGTTGATCTTTCCTGCGGAGGAGCCACTGCCAGCGTCGAGCCCGATTCAGGAGATCAACCTCTCCTATCCGCCGGGCGATGCGGGTTTCGAGGGTTGGGATAGTGAGCTGACTTGGATGCTGTTTTTCTTCATCCTGTCGATCGTTTTTGCTTTCGCGTTGCGCAAGCCGTTCAAAGTCACGATTTAGGGGTTTGCCGCCGCCCGTGCCGCGTCCGCCTGGGCGATGGTTTCAGGCGCTCAGGCCTGAAACCATAGATGGCGATCAAGAGCGTTGCGAATTTCCTCCATTCGCTCCGAAGGCAACTGGCCGAGTCGTCGCCCTAAACGTTGGCGGGAAATCGTTCGGATCTGTTCGCATAGAGCTTTGCCGGCACGCTCCAGGCCAGCTTCGCCCGCTGGCAAACGTACCTGAAAAGGAAAGACTCGATCCGTACGGGAGGTGACCGGAATGACGGTCACCGTTGGGCTGGTGCGATTGGCAAGGTCATTCTGGACAACGATTGCCGGCCGCGTCTTGCCGGTCTCTGAGCCTATAACCGGGTCAAGAGATACCATATAGACGTCTCCACGCCTCATGACCAGTCGTCAAGCTCGACGTTTGCCCAATCCTGATCCAGAGACGGAGACTCCGCCTCGGCTCGATAGCCATCTTCCATGGCCTTTGCCAACTGTTCTTTCTGAAGCCGATCGACGTATTGCCGAACGGCTTCTCGAACGAATTGGCTGAAGCTTCTCTGGCCGACAAAGGTCGCAGCCGCCTGATAAAGGTCGTCGGGTATCGCTATTGTCGTGCGCATGTCGCACTCCTTTCTGCATCTTTAAGTGAGGATAACATAGATGCACACTGAGCACTCCTGTCAGCATGCCTAGCAGTTGGATGTGAGTCGACGGACCCTCTGGGTCGCCGCCAACCCAGTCGATTCCGCCCTGAAAGGGAGGCCATCAACAGGCCCCAAGGCCCTGACTGAGCGTCGATTTCGCTCCAGGAGACACCTCGCAAATGGGATCGCCGAAACCGCTGTTCCACGTTGCATCGAAGGAGGAGCGCGAGGATCTCATGGGCGGCTTCTTGGCGTTCCAGTCGCAGTACCAGATCGCCTCAGAGGCATTACGTCGCGGCCATCTGAAGGCAGCCACCTGGTTTCCCGAAGGGTGCTATCCGCCCGCTCTTCCCTTTCTCGGCCCACCGCCACCAAGGCGACCACCCTGGCCGCCGACACGCCGGATCACGAAGCTTGACTCGGGGGCCGTCGAACGAGGTGAGATCCCGGTCGTGGAGATTTCGCCGATCGTCGAGTCCAGGGCTCGCGGCCAACCGCCTTGAGTCGTTGATTGGCTCCGTGCCGGTCTGGGTCTGCCGGGCGTTGGGGAATCCAGGAATGCGAATAGAAGATCCGCCATTGCCGGCGTCGGAAGATGCCTCGGAAGAAGTGCGTCTTGATCACCTCTGCCCAACGAAAGAGTGTTCGCCAGGGCTATTCAGCGTACTTCAAAGCTCGGCAATGGGCGTTCCGAGCACCTGCTTGAGTTCCTGAGATTGATCGCGAGAGCACGGAAAGCAGTAAGTGAAGATTTGATGGGTTTTAGTGGCGCCTGGCACCACCTTTGGGCAGCACCACCTTTGGGCACCACCTTTGGGCACCACCTTGGCTGGTCGGTGCTGGGCGGGTCGCCGGTACTTCGGCGGAAAAACCTCGATCGGGATGTCCTCTGTCGGCGGTGGTTTGCGATCGTAGGGTGTAGGACGCGAGACGGTGCCGGATCGTCCTCGATCGTTCTGACCCGTCTCAAGGTGCGACTCACAGCGAACTGAGCGCAGTCAACCATGAGTCGCATCAAAATCAACCGTGGGCATGGCCCAAAACACGACAGGAGACATGATGACTGACACGACGCCTTCTTTAGACGGAAGTTGGAAAGACGATGGGGGCACAATCTACACGATCGCGGGTAGCGATTCGGCCTTAACGTTTACGCCCCCTAGTGGTGATGTGGTCTGGTGGACATCTGCAAAGGCCATATGGGGGCTCGATCTACCCCATCATGGTACCGCGCAGTTCACGCACCCTAACGCTCCGGTGACGCCGAACAATCCCGAGGGAAGGACGGCGAAGACTCTCCACTTCTGTGTCAACCACGACTTCACGGAGATGATATTCTCCAACGGTTTCACCTGGACAAAGCAGGGAGACTGAGCGCAGTACTCGAGGGCTTCAGCCGGGATTCCGGCCAAGCCGATTAGTAGACGAGGCAGGTCCCCTCAGGAGGCTTGAAAAAGTTCCCTGAGGGGTATCTCCTTTGGTAACCCGCTCAGCGTCATCTCCTCGCCGAGTTGGTCACACCACCACTCAAGCTTCCGCCGAACCTGCTGCGCAAGGTCGGGCAGTTTGTCTAGGAAGTAGCGTCGGGTAAGATCGCCCATCGTCCGCTTTTCGGCTTCGGACTCGGGCTGAAAGCGGCGTTGCCGCATTGCTTCGGTGGTACGCTCTGCCCACCGGATCGCCTCACGGCGAGTTGTAAATGTCTCGGAGAGCCCGGAGGGGCCGAACGAATCTGAGGCCACCCCTGTGATGCAGTTTGACCTCCAGACAGGTTTCGCTCTTTCAGAGCGAGGATTCGTGGGCCGGTTGGACCCGGGGCACGACCTCGCGTCGCTGCGCTCCTCTAGATCGGCCCCGGGCTAGACGATCTGGCCCCTCCAGGGCCGACAGAAAAGGGCCAGATCGCGAGGATCGACTTATCCCTTACCTTGCCTGCCTACGAGGACGAGTGTTGAGTTTCATCCAAGACTCGCCCGAACTCTGGGAACGCTAAGTGCGAGTTATTCCTCGCCTTCCCAGCCCAAGAGCACGGATGTTGAGCTTCATGAATGACCTGCTCGAGCACTGGGAACTCTGGGGGCGATTTATCCCTGATATCCCCAGGCACTGAGCACGGATGTTGAGCTTCATACAAGACCCACACGAGCGCTGAGAACGCAGGGTTCGATTTTTACCTTGCCTTCCCAGCTGACTTGGA
This sequence comes from Carybdea cf. marsupialis auct. non (Linnaeus, 1758), assembly GCA_010016065.2. Classification (NCBI taxonomy): domain Eukaryota; kingdom Metazoa; phylum Cnidaria; class Cubozoa; order Carybdeida; family Carybdeidae; genus Carybdea; species Carybdea cf. marsupialis auct. non (Linnaeus, 1758). The sequence continues at coordinate 107,564 of JAAAKL020000011.1, read as the reverse complement.
CGGCTTTTGAGCTTCATAAATGACCCGCACGGGCACTGGGAACGCAGGGTTCGATTTTTACCTTGCTTCCCCAGCCCGCGAAAACGCCTGTCGAGCTTCATCCAAGATTCGCCGGAGCACTGGGATCGCAAGGTTCGATTTTTACCTTGCCTTCCCCGTTCGCCCGGACGGCTTTCGGGCTTCAAAAGCCCACCACTTGTGAAGTGAGAAGGCAAGGTTCGATTTTTACCTTGCTTTCCCACCTGCTCAAGCGGCATCTCGAGGGCTCGCCGGGGAGTATTTGCTACAGGTGATCGCAAAGTCCGATTTTTACCCTGCTTTCTCACTTAGCTTGGAGCCTCTTTCGGAGGGGCCCAGGGGGCAAAATGCTAAAGGTGATCGCAAAGTCCGATTTTTACCCTGCTTTCCCACTTGGCGCTGGAAGCTTGCTAGAGAGCCAGACCGAGCAGGCGAACGCGATCCACAGTCTGACGGCTCCCATAGGCAGCAACGCCGTAAAACTATAATTATAAATTGTTTACACTCCGATCAGCAGCAGACAGCCGACGATTGACGGCGCGTCCGCCGACGCGCCAGGCTGACGGATCGCTCTTGGAGGATGCCAGCCGGCAGCATATAGTTCCTCATCTATAAGGAGGCACAGCATGCACCTGGTCAGACATCTGCGGTTTCTTGTCAGTCTCTTCCTATTCCTGCCCGCGATGCCCGCTGCCGGCCAGGACGACTTGATCTTCGCCAACGACTTCGAATCCGGCGACTTCTCGGCTTGGTCCTCGGTGGTCGGCGGAACCGGAGACGCTCCCGACTGCGTCGCCGGACTGCCGATCGACGACGCGCTGGCGGGTGACTTGGGGCCGGCGCCGGGCGGTGACTTCGACGACATCACCTGCGTCGAAATCGCCAACGACACCGCCTTCGAGCGACGCCAAGAGATCGCGTTCTCCGGCGTCCCAATGCCACAAGACCTGAACCTGACGACCACCGACGGCCTGGCGCTGATCGGCCCAGGCGGACGCTTGCTGGCGGCGCAGTTCGACGTGCTGTCGCGCTGGGGTGCACCGGTCGACGACGCCATCGCACCGATCCGCTGGCTCGGTATCAGCGTGCAACCGGCAGTGGCGGCGACCGGCTCGGCGGTCTACGGACTGCGCCGCTACGACGCCACACCCACAGCCTCGGACCCCTTCGCCGCAACGATCACGCCGGCGGGCGCCTTCTTTGAGGTCGACACCGGACTCGCCACCTTCACCCTTGATCCGTCGAACCCCGCGCTATTCGCGGAGATCGCCATCGATCCGGACGATGATGGCGCCGATCGTGAGACCCTTTATGAACATAGCCCAGGCGCCGGCCCGCGCCTGGTGCTCGACTCCGGCACGGTGCTCGACACCTCGGCCCCCGGCGAGGTGGCGATCGACTCCTTCGAAATCGTCGAGAACGGCCCCGTCAAAGTCGTCGTTTCGCTCAAAGGCCACTTCTCGACGGCCGGTGGCGAGAGCCTGTGTACCGCCATCGCACCCGCTTACGAACGCTTCGGCTTCACCGCCATCGCCACCTTCGCCCGCGCCAGTCGCGACGTCACCCTGCAATTCCAGTTTCGCAACGAATGTTCCGACGCTTTCACCATCGATTGGTTCGACGACGCGGTGAACGTGCGATCCGCGTCCTGGGAACTGCCGATGGACGCCGGGCTCACCGGCTCGCCGACCGCTTACCATGGCGGCAGCGGAGCGATCATCGCCTCGAACCCGGGATTTGCGGGCGTCACCCTCGTCGAACAGCGCAAAGGCTCGGGCTCGCCCTGGGTACGTCGTGCCCGAGTGCAACGTGACGGCACGACGCTCGAAAACGGCGAGGCTTTTGATCAGCCCTTCGTCGCCGTCGCCGACGGCACCTTCGTCGCCGCGGCGCAGATGCCTTGGATGCGCTATCGCGAACCGCAAGCGGTCGCGATCGACGGCAAAACCCTCTCCCTACGCTTCATCTCAGAAGATCTCGTCGTCGGTGAAGCCCGAGGCCTCTGGAACTTTGCCAAGCTGCGTTTCGCCGCCGTCGTCTCAGGCTTTGGCGACCTCGAGGGGCGGCTCCAAGAGCTTCGCGATCTGGGGCAAGCCGAGCTCGAGCGTGGTCTGCTGCTCCGCGCACCGCTCCGGCACTTCAATGTCAGCGGTCTTTACGCCAGCTTCGGCACCGCGGCTCCCTCAGCGATCAAGACCTACGTGTCCGACACCCTCGAGAGGCTCCATGACTGGACCGTCTCCCCCGGTGGCCAGTGGCATCGAGCCAAGACCTTCGGCTCGCAGCTCTGGCCCGACATTCAGTTCGACCAGTGGAACGTCGACTGGCCAAACCCGGCGGAGAATTCCGTCACCTCCAACTACTGGAATCCATCCGGCGCCGAGATGGTCGAATTCTTGCGCACCGGCGATCCCAAGTGGGTCTGGGACTTCGCCATGCCCCAGAGCTGGCGTCAAAGCTTCTCCGCTTATCTCAACCTCGGCGACCGCAGCCACGGCAATCGCAATGGCTTCACCGTCGCGGGCGCCGGCTCCGGAGAGGGCCACTGGAACCGCGACGGTTTCAATTCCTCGGACGACTACAACTACAACATGGGGATGCAGCTGGCCTACGCTCTCCGCCCGAACGCCGCGTTCCGGGATCGCTTCGGCCACGCCGGCCGTACAGTGATTGACCGCTACAACCTCCCACAGTCGCAGCAGGACGACCGCGATCCTTTCGTCAATGGCGTCGACTTGGGCCGCGGCCCGATCCAGCACTTCGAGCACGTGGCCAACTGCGCGGAGTTCATGCCCGGGCAACTCGGGGCAGACTGTCAGACCAAGCTGGAAGAGATCGTCGCCGAGTTGGTCGACGACAACCTCTCCTCTGGCGTCCTGTGTGGGGAGGATATTCCCCAGGGCAATCCCTGCGGCACTCCGCAGCAGTTCATGATGAACGCCCACATCTACCTCTTCTTTCATCGCTACCACGCCAACTACGGCGACGTCGCGGGCTCGCTGCGCCGGGCGTTGGTCGAAAGCCCCCGCGCTTTCTACACCTGGGCGATACCCAAGCTCGGCGACGGCGTCTCGATCGCCACCGGCCCGGACTGGCCAGGAGGCATGGACTGCACCCTGACTCCTGACCGCTCAAACATCGTCAGCTGTGCCGGTTGGGTCGGCGGCGATCCGACGTTCTACGAGAACAAACCCCATACCGTCAGCCTGCTGCTGATGGCTCACGAGCTCGATCCCAGCATCGGCCTGTGCCAGATCGCCAAAGACGCCCTCGACCAGTTGGTGATCGAAGACGCCTTTGTCGGCAACCTGTCCAACGACGCCGGCTGGTGGAAGGGCTCCGCGCAGATGATGCAGGCGATGGTCTTCGCCGTCGGCGGTTACGACGTTTGTGCAGACTTGTGATGTGACTCGTCGCTAGTCAAGCTGCCAAGTCGTCCACCCTGGCATTGCCTTGAACCCCGGCGCGATCTCGAAGGGCACACGGGTGGTACACGCAACGTAGCGCCCGGCGACCCTCTCTTTGCCGTAGAACGAGGTCAGGTATTTTAAGCCGCGGAGATCGCGCGGGCGCGGCTTCTCGGTCAACTTGATCTCTGTGGCGTGGAGCTTGCCGTTCCATTCCACGAGAAGATCTACCTCGTGACCGGGTTGATCGCGCCAGTACCACAAAGTAGCCGAAGGCTCAGACCAGTCGCGCCAACGCAACCACTGAGACACAACATAGTTTTCGAACAGGGCTCCGATGCTGGTGCTGGACCACAGCGCATCCGCGGACCCGAACCCCATCAAGAAAGCCGCCAGTCCAGTGTCGGCGAAATAGAGCTTCGGCGACTTGGCAAGGCGCTTCCCCAAGGAACGGTAGTAAGGCTCCAGCAACAGCACCTGCCCCGATGCTTGCAGCACTGAAAGCCATTGCTTGACCGTGGACGTCGAGATGCCGACGTCCCGTCCTAATTCCGACATATTGAGCGTCTGAGCCGTGCGTGCTGCTGCGGCACGTAGAAATCGCTCAAAGTCGCGGAGACTGCCGACGTTGAGTAGATTGCGAACATCACGTTCGAGATAGGTCGACACGTAACCCTGATACCAGCGGTCGCGCGGCGGCGCTTTCGCCAAGTCTGCCCAGAGCGCTGGATAGCCGCCACGCCACAGAAATTCGGACCAGGGATGGGCTTCTCGAAACTCTTCGACGGCCTGCCACTCAGCTCCTGACAGCCCTAAGAAAGGCAAGACGGCGACCCGGCCGGCCAAGCTCTCCGAGACCGATTGCATCAGCTGGAAATTCTGCGAACCGCTCAGGATAAAGAGCCCGTTCTCCCCGCGCCGAGCGTCCACGACGGTTTTGATGTAACGGAAAAAGCTCGGCGCGTATTGAATCTCGTCAAGGACGACCGGTGGAGGGAAACGACGCAGGAACTCCTCGGGCTGCGTCTCCGCCATCTCGGCGTGGCCGGCAAGATCCAATGGAACGTAGGCGTAGTCCTTAAACGTCCGCTCGAGAAGGGCCGTTTTGCCGACCTGCCGAGGTCCGACCAAGGCGAGTATCGGAAAGCTCGACGCCAAGTGACGAAGCTCATCCGTAATCCATCGTTCGATCCACACCTGACAATTTTACGATGGAATCGAAGGATTGTCAGGCTGGCGCCCTCAGTTTATATGCCTGAATGGGTCTCGAACGCTTTCGACTCGCTGCTATCTATGAAGCGAGCGAGCCTTTGCCTTGATCGCATCGATATCCAAGGGTGCCGATCCTTCGCGATCTAGCTGCTCGAGACCTCGACGAATATCTCTCTTCAGCTCGGCTCGTTGAGATTCTTGAATCCGGTCCCACTCGTCGAGCAAGAGTGGGGAGTGCTTGAGCTTCAGACTCATTCCATCGTCACCCAGGTAGCACCCCAACCGCCGGACTCACCGGGCGGGTCGCCATACGCGACAACCCGAGGATCGCGCTCGAGGATCTTGCGCACCATGCGTCGCTGCGCACCGATACCCTTGCCGTGAATGATGCGCAGCTTGCGTAGTCCCTTCTCGTAAGCCAGATCCAGATACTCGCGCACCAGATCCTTGACGTCGGAAGGCGGAAACGTATGGAGATCCAGAACGTCAGTGATCTCGAGCTCGATCGGCTCGAGCTCTTCAAATTCCGGCTCCATCTCATCTTCAAACTTTGCCATGGCAATTTATCCTAGCAGCCGTCTTGATGGGCCGACAGTTGCATCCCCCTGCTGAATCCGACAACGTCAGGCCATGGCGACCTACGTCATCGGCGATATTCACGGCTGTTTCGACACCCTGCAAGCTCTCTGGCCGAAGCTGAGCTTTGATCTTCGTCGCGACCGTCTATGGTTGGTCGGCGATCTGGTCAACCGCGGCCCCCGCTCCCTCGACGTCTTGCGCTGGGCTCAGGATCTCGACGAACGACTCGGCGACCGAATGCAGGTGGTGCTCGGCAACCACGATCTGCATCTTCTGGCCCTGCACGACGGCTATGCGAAGCCGCGCCGGAAAGACACTCTCGAAGACGTCCTGGCAGCCCCCGACCGTGAAACTTTGGTGCAATGGTTGGCGGCTCGACCCTTGATCTATCGGGAGCCTGAAGTCGTCATGGTTCACGCCGGCTTGTCGCCTCACTGGACGCCTAAAGACGCCGGCAAAGCGGCGCGTGACGTCGAAGCCCTGCTACGCGATCCGGATCGACGTCGCCCTCTGATCGACCGGGACTGCCGCCTGCCTAAGAACAGCCCCTGGCGTCAACCGCGTCTCGACCTCAGCGTCTTCACCGGTTTGCGAACCTGCACCGCTGACGGCGAGCCGTGCCGGTTCAAGGGGCCGCCTTCAAAAGCCCCACCGGGATGTTTGCCATGGTTTGAGGTGCCCGGTCGGCGTAGCGCGAAAGCCACGGTGGTCTTTGGCCACTGGGCAGCCATGGGACTCAGGCTCGAATCCGACGCCATCGGTCTGGACAGCGGCTGTGTCTGGGGTCACCGACTGTCCGCCATCCGGCTGGAAGATCGGACGCTTTTCCAGCAGGAGACCGTCGACAGACTTTCCCCGCTCCTGCGACCTCGATAAAATCAAAGGCCCGAGCTGAACGCAGCCGGTTCCGCGTCTCCACGACGATCGCAATTGCCTTCGCCGGTTGAACGTCGCCGCCGAGGCGCCAGCATCATTTCATCGTGCCAACGATTGGGCCTAAAGCTCTTCAGGCGCGCAAGCGTCACCGTTGGACACCGTTCACTGCCCGAGGAGAAGCTCCTTTGTACGCGACGCCCGAGATCACCGAACATCTGGAAATCGTGGAACGCGTACCGATTCGCGAAACGAGCTCCGAGCGTTCGGCAAACGCGCCTCCAGGATTTGAAGGCCTAGCGATGGTGTTTACCATCCACGATGGATGCCAATTGCCACGCCATCTCTTCGGCGAGCGGGCCGAGGAAACCTTGGCGCGACCAGAAACGCAAGCGGCCTACCTTCACGAGCGCGATTGGGGAGCGAATCTGGTCGCTCGATTTCTGGCCCAGGAGATCGGATCGCCTGACTTCACGCGGATCAATATGGCGCGTGTCGCTATGGACTTCGGGCGGTTCCCCGGCACCTCGTCGGTCGGCGCAGAGTATCTGAGGCGCCATGCCCTCTTCCCTCCCCTCGAGCATGATTTTTCGGAAGAGACCCGGCACGAAATCCTGAGTCGCTATTACGACGGTGCCGCCCGAGCCTTCGTGCAATATCTTGCCCAGGCGCAAATCACGATTGCGGTTCACACCTACGATCCCTTCAATCAAACCGGCACTCAGCGCCCCCAAGTCAGTCTGGTGACCCGTTCGCTCGAATATCAGCAGACCTCGACGATGCCGCCCTATATCTTTGACCCGCTGTTTCCGCCGGAGCTCTGCGAGGCCACCTGCGAACGGCTCTTGACCTATCAGGCGCTCGCAGATCTCGAGCACGACGGCTGGCATACGGCGTTGAACTACCCCTACATCATGCCTGAAGGTTCGGTCGAGATTCGCGCCCAGGTCTGGCACTTCTTCCGCTACCTGCGCGACGAGTTCACCCGCGCCTTTCCTGAGACTCGAGACCAACCGGGCTACCCTCAAGTCTGGCAACTGCTGTCCGACGTTATCCGTCGCTCGAGTGATGCCGAGCGTCTGCGGGGTTACATCCACCGTTATCGGCAGGCACCGGAAGGCTCAGAAGAGCTCTTCGCCGATGCTCGACGTGCCTACGGCGAGATCAAACGCTACCTGGAGGCAAATCGAAGCCTGTTGCTCGATAGCTACCGCTTTTCCACCGGCCGACTGAGCTGCCTCGGCATCGAAGTTCGCAAGGATCTGCTGTGCGAGATCGACGCCGAGCATCGCCAGGTTCGGCCCCATCCGGACGCCGAGCGCAACGCTCGCCGCATCGCGGCTTGTATCGCTCCGGCGATTCTTTCTTATCTGAGACGTCACTCCCCAGCCGACGCTGGCCGCGAGATGACGCCGACGTCGGTCGCCAGAACCTGCGCTACAGTCAACTTCTGAGACCAGGTAACCTTCTGAGACAAGCGATCAACTATCATCATCTTCTGATGAAAATGATCTCCCCGATCGGCAGGCCAACCGACTGAAAGCCTCGAATGCGGACCATTTACCACGAATTCGAATCCCTGGAACATCTGCTCGGGAACCGCTTGCTCCCGGGCGGAAGCGGCAGTCCGATTCGCTTTGTCGTCTTCGGCGGTACCGGAGCGGTCGGCGGAGCTTCGGTGCTCGAGCTTTGCCGCATGATCTTGATGTCGAAGAGCTTGCGGGATTCACCGCTGACCGGCGAGATCTATGCCACGGGCATCGCTGACAAGGACATCGCCAAGTTTGCCAGCCGACTCTATCTGGCGCTCGGTGACGAGATCGAAATCGAGAAAATCGAGCCGCTGCGCCACTATCGGTTGGACGGCTGTATCGATCTGAAATTCTCACTGCTGCGGCTCCAGATCACCGGCGATCTCGAGGGCCTGATTCCTGCCGATTCCGATCAGGACGATGCCAAGGAAGCTCTGGAAACCGCGCTGATCGACTATTTCACCGCCCAGCCCTGCCCCTTCCAAGGATTCGTCGAGACCCTCGGGTCCGATCTGCTACACGCGGTCCTGGTCGCCATCCCGCTGCCTTCTGTCGCCACCTACACTTTGGGAGCCATCGACAGGTTCTTGACTGAGCACGGCTTCGATCACGCGGCGCAACAGCGGGTCAAAAAGAGCTTTCTGAGAACGTTCATCGGCGGCCTGGCGATCATCCAACAGCGATATGCGCGCCACGTGGTGATCGCCCACACCACCGCCGTCGGCGGCATGTATCGGGTCGACGGCGGCACCGCCGAGATCCGACTCGGCTTTGCCCACAGCGCCCTCGGCAAGAAGCTGGTCGACAAGAAATATTTCGCCGACGAGCTCACCCAGCTCTATCTCGACCATGGCTTTGATGTGCTGGTGACCGCGGCAGCGATCGGTATTGATGGCGTCGATTTTCGCCAGCGACTGCCCCTCGACCGAGCGGTTCAGGGCCGAATGCGGGAATGCGCCGAAGCCTCTGGGCTGCTGCCCGTGCCAGCTGAGGACTTGGACAGCTCTAAAATCTTGCTGTATTCGAGCTGCCGTGTGCTTTTCGAAGACGAGGCCGAAGAATCGGCGGAGACACCGCCAAACGATGAGGTCGAGCCGGCTGAAACAGCATCTCTCGATAACGAAAGCGAAACGCCGCAGGCCGAAGAGGACGAGGTCGAAGAGAACGGGGTCGACAAAGATCCACCTCTCGAATTCGGCAGTGGCAAAGACCTGATTGTCGACGCCGCTATCCGTTCCGGCGAGAACGGCATCTTCTCGGTCGGCAATTGCGTGGCGCTCTACCACGTCATGAAAGTGGCGATCGCTGAAGAGCTAGCGATGGTCCTGGTCCGCCATGCGGTCTTCGGCCCGGAACGCCGCCACGACTGGTTCCACGACAAAGTTTCCTATTACACCGAAACCGAGAATTCCTATTTCGCCATCAAGCTTCTCGACTCGACACCTCGCTTGAAACGCGCCCATTACGGTGCCTTCGCTGTCCAGGCCTATCAGGCGCTCGGCTCCGCCACCCACCAAGCCCGCATGCATGAGCTCGGCTTGCTGCTCCTCCTCATGCGGATCTTGGAGCTCGGTCGAAAATTTGAGCAAATCCCGGAGAAAGAACTCGTCGAGGGTCTGTCGGACCTGGGCGATTTCTTCTGGCGCCACACCCGGATCCCCAGTTTCGAAGATCTGGCCGGTCTCAACGGCGAGCGCTTAGGGCGGCTCTTCGGCGAGCTCTGCGAGATCGATTCGATGGAATCCGCGGGCCTCTTTCTCGGTTACTCGGCAAGAACCCACGGCGCCAGGGAGCCGGGGCGCGAGCGGTTCCTGGCCCGCCTGGCAACCTGGATCGGTCGTTACCTGGATACCGTGACCTCCCTGGGAATCCCGATTCTCTATCGCAGCCCACGGGACGGCAGCGACCGGATGTTGCTCGGTCCTTACGTCGCCCCGCTGGATATGGCGGTCGCCCGTCGACGCGACGTCGTCCGCACCTGGGATCAGCTGGCGACCGAAGTCGGCGCCCCCTTCGAGGTCGCTCGAGACTGGGTCATCGCCAACAACGGTTTCGTCGACCTGCGGCCGTTAGCCCTGGTCAGTGCCGCCAAAGAGCCGGGGCCACGGCTCGCCGAGCAAGTCAAGAGTTTCCACTCTCGGACCGAGCTGGAAGACTGGCTGGCCCAGCTCAAAGCGGGGTCCTACTTCACGACTTGCGGCACCTACGCGCTCGAGTTGCGCATGGCGAGATTGTCCCACGCCGTGTGCCGGCGGCGAATCGAGCTGGGAACCCGCGAGACCTGGAAGCACCTTTTCGAAGAGGACGAAGACGAGCGTCATCTGATCTCACCAGGATTGGTCGAAACCGTCAGACTGTACGCTGAAGGACTGGGAAAAATCACCGGCACCGAGGCCTTGTGGCCTGAATGGGGATATTGAGCTCCGCGGAGGACCGACGATGACGATTGACGACATTCGCAAGATCTGTGTGGTCGGCGCCGGGCAGATGGGAGCGCAGATCGCCATTCAGGCGGCGCTCCACGGTTTCAACGTCGCTCTCCATGACGTCAGCGACGAGCAACTCGAAAAAGCGATCGCCGGCAATCGCAAACACCTCGATCGCAAAGTGGCAAAAGGCCGAATGACGGCCGAGGAGGTCGACGCCACCTTCGAACGTCTCGATGCCACGACCTCGTTGGCAGATGCCTGTCGTGACGCCGACTTTGTCATCGAAGCTGTGGTCGAAATCCTGGACGTCAAGCGCAAAGTCTTCCGTCAGCTCGAAGAGCTCTGTCCGGCCCGCGCCATTTTTGCCACCAACAGCTCCTACCTCGGGAGCTCGGAGCTGGCGTCGGCGACCGAGCGCCCGGAGCGAGTGCTCAACATGCACTTCTTCTATCCCCCGATGGTGATGAAACTGGTCGAGGTGGTGAAGGGTGAACGCACCCTCGACGCGACGGTTGAGCTGACCGCCGAGCTCGCCCGCCGGATCGGCAAACAGCCGGTCATCCTGCACAAGGAGCTGCCCGGCTTCCTGGTCAACCGCATCCTGCGGGCGATCACCAATGAAGCTTATTTCCTGCTAGAAAATGGCGTCGCTAGCTTCGAGGATATCGATCGCGCTTGCCAGATGGGTTTGAATCATCCGCTGGGGCCCTTCATGCTCGGAGACTTCTCCGGTCTGGACATCGGCTACGAGGCGCGATTAGAAAATTTTCGCAAGACCGGCGATCCCAACGACCGACCGCCGGGCTCACTCGAGCGGCGTGTGAAGCGCGGTGACCTCGGTCGCAAGACCGGCCGCGGCTTCTACGACTACTCGACCGATCCACCGTCGCCGACCGAAGATTGAATTCTTCTTCGCTGGGAGCGCAGGCGTCTCGCCTGCTTCTGCTGATCGATTGCCTCTAGCAATCGGGCAGGCGGGACGCCTGCGCTCCCAGCCTTTAGCCGCGAAGTAGGGTGCGCACCGCGCACCAGGTGCGCCATGCGCACTCTGCAGGCGGACGCCTGCGTTCCCAACTTTTAGCCAGTTCGATTTGGAACATTTAGAACCGCCGTCCGTTAATCCTGACAAGACCGGATTCCCTCAACCCGATCAGGAGAGCGCGGTGATGTCCAACTTATTGCAGGATTTGAAATACGGCTTCAGGAGCCTCAGGCGATCGCCACTGACTCTGATCGTCACGGTGCTGTCTCTGGGGCTTGGAATCGGGGCGGCGACCTCGGTCTTCTCGATCGTCAATGCTTTTCTCTTCCGACCCAGCGGCTACGCCAACCCTGAGTCGCTGGTGGCGATCTACACCAGTCGGGACGATGGCAAGCTCTACGGCAGGACCTCCTACCCGGACTACCAAGACCTGCTCGAGGCAGCCCCAGCCCTAGAGGACGCCACGGCCTTCGGTTTGGAGACCTTGAAACTGGGCGACGACAGCTCCTCTCAGGTCCTCGTTACCGAGATGGTGAGCGGCAACTTCTTCTCCGTGCTGGGTTCACCTCCGGTCCTCGGCCGCGCATTCTTGCCGACGGAAGCCGAGGTGAGCCAGGCGGAACGGGTCGCCGTCATCAGCCGCGACCTCTGGCTACGTCAATACGCTGGCGACCCGAAGATCGTCGGCCAATCGATCCGTCTCAATGATCGGGCTTTCACCGTGGTCGGTGTGGCCTCGGACGCCCTGGCCAATCGCAAGCCGGCCCTGCGGACCGACGTCTGGATTCCGCTCGGAGTCCCAGGGGTCAGCGATCGGCATAGCGCCACGAAGTTGATGCTTCGTGAGGCGCGCAACTACACCGTCATCGGTCGCCTGCGGGAGGGCGCTGAGATCGAGCAGCTTCGAGCCCAACTGGCGGTGGTCAGCGAACGTCTGAACCAGGAACATGTCAAGGACTGGCAGGACGATCGGGGCGAAACGCGCGCCCTCTCCGTGCTCTCGGAGCGAGATTCGCGCTTGAATCCCGATGCCCGAGCCATCTTCTGGATGCTGTCGGGCTTCTTGCTCGCCGCCACCGGATTGATTCTGTTGATCGCCTGCTCGAACGTCGCGAGCCTCTTTCTCGCCCGGGCCTATCAGCGTCGCCGCGAGACGGCAGTGCGGACGGCCCTCGGAGCCAGCCGTCGCCGATTGCTCGGCCTGTTCCTCACCGAAAGCCTTCTCCCTGGCCTGGCCGGCAGCGCACTCGGGATCGCGGTCGCCTGGCTGGCGGCACGCTCGATGAGCTCGATGTCGATGCCGATCGCCATTCCGGTGCAATTCGACTTCGGGATCGACATCAGGGTGTTGAGCTTTGCGATCTTGCTCGGCCTGGGCGCCAGCCTGTTGTTCGGCCTGTCCCCGGCCCTGGCGGGGGTTCGGGGCGATCTCTTCCCAGCCCTCAAGAGCGATAGCACCGGCGGTGGCTCTCAGCGACTCGGTTGGCGCAACCTGCTGGTCGGAGCCCAGGTCGCTGCCTCCTTGATCCTACTGGTCGGCGCGGGGCTCTTCATCCGCAGCTTGGAAGGCGCCACCACCATGGATCTCGGCTTCCAGACCGAACGCATCGCGGTCATGAGCAGAGCTTTGCCGCCGGAGGAATACTCGCCGGTCGCCGGCAGCCAGTACACCCGTCGTCTGCTGTCGCACCTGACTGCCCAACCGGAGATTGAAGACGCCCAGGCCGCCCGCTCGGTCGAGCTGACCCTTCTGTCCGCCTCGACCGCGGCGGTGAGTGCTGAGGGTTATACCGCGGGCGCCGATGAGAATCATCAAGTCCATTTCAATCGGGTCACCCCCGGTTATCTCGAAATGCTGGCGGTACCCCTACTCAAGGGCAGGAGCTTGCGACCCGGCGACGGTCCGGGGGCTCCGCGAGTCGCGGTGATCAACGAGTCGTTCGCGGCGCGTTACTGGCCTGAGAAGGAGGCGATCGGAAGACGGTTCACCGTCGACTACCGCCAAGAAGACCCTGGGGCCGAAGCCGGCACGACGCGGACCTATGAAGTCGTCGGCGTCGCCCGTGACGGCAAGGTCGTCGATATCGATGACCCGCCGATGCCCTACTTCTGGACGTCTCTCTACCAAGACTATTCCCCTCGTTTCGCAATCCTGGCGAAAGGCCGCGGCAGCGCTGAAGCCGTGTTGCCGGTGCTGCGTCGAGAAGTCGACGTCGCTCCGGGCGAAGTGACCCTGGTGGCCGCCAGCACGCTGCCCGATCTGGTCGACGTCCAGTTCCTGCATCTCCGGGTGGCCTCTCAGATTCTCGGCTGGGGAGGGCTCTTCGGTCTGGTGCTCGCGGTCGTTGGCATCTACGGCGTCGTCGCGTTCGCGGTCGCCCAGCGCACCCGAGAGATCGCCATTCGCATTGCCATCGGCGCCCAGAGCGGCCAGGTGCTCAGGCAGGTCGCCGGTCAGGGGCTGATGCTCGCCGCCGTCGGCCTGATCGCCGGTCTGGCGGTGATTCTGCCGTTGGCGCGGCTGCTGCGCTCCCAACTCTTCGAGATGAGTCCCGCGGATCCCATCGCCGTCGGCGGGGGCGCTGGCCTCCTCTTGTTGGCGGCCTTGACCGCGACCCTCATTCCCGCGTTGCGGGCTACCAAGATCGAACCGATCCGAGCGCTGCGCGAGGAGTAGGGGCGAGGCCTGCCTCGCCTGGTAGGGGCGAGGCCTGCCTCGCCTGGTAGGGGCGAGGCCTGCCTCGCCTGGTAGGGGCGAGGCCTGCCTCGCCCGCCCGGAAGCTATCGCGCCACGACCGTCTGGTTTGAAGGCGCGCCGCTCGGGCGCGACCCGGAACTCGCATCGGCCAACCGCGTCCAGCGCTGCTTTGGCGGCCGTGGCGACCAGCCACGCCGTTCCGCGACCCGACCGAGATTGCGCAGCAGCTGATAGGTCACCTGCTGCGCCGCGTAGCGCACTTTGGCCGACGTCGGCCGGTTGGTAATCCGCACACAGAAGGCGATGCGCGCGTCCGGCATCGGGCCGATGCCGATGTAATTGACGTGAAAGCCGTAGCGTGGATGGCTGGCGGTCCCGGTCTTCATCGCGACCGGAAAATTGGCCGGCGGCCAGACCCGCTGAGCGGTTCCCCGGCGAACCACGGCTTCCATCGCCTCGACCATTTCCGGCACCCATTCACGATCGATCACCCGCTGGCCCTGGCTCTTTTGCAGTGGCCGCGGATGCAAACCCAGGCGACCGTCTTCAGCTGCCAGCAGGGTCGGTACCGGCATCACTCCGTCATTGGCCATGACGGCCGCCAGCAAGGCGGCATGGAGCGGACTGATCTCCGAGGCCTCGAGACCGATCGAAAGATCCGCCAGTTGGCGATCGTCCCCGTAGGGCTGGACGATCCGACCGCCGGTAAAGAAGTCGCGCGACGCATCCCCCGGCAGCCGATCAAATCCGTAGCGCCTGAACTCTTCGATCAACGCCTTACGCCCGACGCGACGAACGCCGAGATTGGCAAAAGCCACGTTGCAGGACACCGCCAGGGCTCGATCGAGGCTGCGAAGGGGCCCGACAATCGACGGGCAGTAAAGAAACTCGCCGGAGTAGCGTTCGTGCCCTCGGCACCGCATCCGGCGCATTTCCTTGTCCGGATCGTAGCCGGCGCGCAGGGTCGCGGTGGTGGTGATCAGCTTGGCGATCGAAGCCGGCTCCCGCAACTGATCAAACGCTGGCGTGCCTCCCTTGCGGTAGGTCCGACGGTCGCTGACCGCCGCCAAAATCTCCCCGGTCTGGGGATCCACCAACACGATGCTGCCGCGCCAGCGCCCGAACGCTTTGAAGGCGGCTTCTGACAGCTCGAGATCAAGGGTCAGTCGCAACGAGCCCGACGGCCGGTGCCCGGCGACCGCCTCGGTCACCGCTCGGGGAATGAGCTCCGGGCGGAGATCGCGACGAAGCCTCAGGGTACCGCCGGCCGAAGTCCCGATCGGTCGACCGGTGCGGTCGCGCAAGAGGACCCCTCCCTGCTCCAGCGGAGAATCGAGATGATGTGCGACCCGCCGCGCCAAGGTCGCGGGATGGGCGACTCCTTGGACGGCCAGGTGCCGCGCTTCTTCGAGACCACCGGCTTCGATCCAGGCGGCGGCGGCCAACATCGGCACCGTCGGCGCTCCGGCCTGCTTCGCCAGCTCGGTGACCCTCAAGGCGGCGTCGAATTCACCGCGCTCGAAAGCGGCACGGGCGATGACAGCGGTCGGCCAGGTGTCGATCAGATCTTCTTTGGCGAGAGCGCCTGAGGCCGAGCGGTTGCCGTCGAGCGCGTCGGCAAGCTGCAGCCCGGAGAGCGCTTGACGCCCGAACCAGGGGGACTCTTGATGCTCGCTGAGCAGCTCTCGAGCGTCGCCGGCTTCGCCGAGCACCAGCAGCGAGCTTGCCCAACTGAAAGCCGCACGTTCTTGCAACATGCGGGTTGGCAGCACCAGAGCCATAGCCCACAATAAGGGCAAGCTCCACAGCAAGAGCCGAAGGGGAATGCGCAAACGGTAGAGAATAACGGTCTTCCTCGGTCGCCGACCGTGCCTTTTTAGCACGAGCTGGAGATCGCTAGAGCCGACAGAGTATACCGGCGGCCGGCGGCCGGCACAAACTCGATTTCACAGGCCAGAAAACGAGTCTGATGACATTTTCAAAGTCCTGAGGAGTCGATAAGCTGACAGCTTATGGACGCTGAGCTGCGGGATACTCTCGACCGGCCGATGACCGATCTGCGGATCTCGGTCACCGACCGTTGCAACTTCCGTTGCACGTTCTGCATGCCGTCCGACCGCACCTATCGCTTCTTGCCCCGGCAACGGATCCTCACTTTCGAGGAACTCACCCGCCTGGCCAGGCTGTTCATTGGCCTCGGCGTTGAAAAGATTCGCCTGACCGGCGGCGAACCCCTGCTACGCGCCGAGATCGAGCATCTGGTCGCTTCGCTCGCGGCGCTCGAGGGGCTGCAAGACCTGGCGCTGACCACCAACGCCTTCCTGTTGCCCAAGAAAGCCGAGGCCTTGAGCCAGGCCGGCCTCGATCGCGTGACCGTCAGCCTGCACTCCCTCGAGCCAGAGATCTTCGGTCGCCTCAGCGGTCTCGACATCGAGCTCGAGCGGGTGCTGCAAGGCATCGAAGCCGCGATCGCCGCCGGACTGACGCCGGTCAAGCTCAATGTAGTCGTCATGCAAGGCGTCAATGACCACGAGATTGTCAACCTCGCCCGCTACGGGCGCGATCACGGCTGTGTCGTACGCTTCATCGAGTATATGGACGTCGGCACGGTCAACGCTTGGGATCCGCAGAAGGTGATCTCCGCCGAACAGATCATCGAGCGCATCGATCAGGTCTTTCCCCTCGAACCGATCCGTCGAAGGCGATCCGGGGACGTGGCGGATCGCTACCGTTATCGGGATGGCGGCGGCGAAGTCGGCGTCATCACCTCGATCACCCAGCCGTTCTGTGGCGATTGTTCGCGGGCGAGGCTGTCGGCGGAGGGCAAGCTTTACACCTGCCTCTTTGCCGCCGTCGGTCATGATCTCAAGGGGTTGCTGCGCGACGGTGCCAGCGATGCCGAGCTCCACGAACGCATCTGCACGATCTGGCGTCAGCGCACCGATCGCTACTCTGAGGAACGCACCGCGGCGTTGCGCGCCGGTCGTTTCGTGCCGACGGAAAAGGTCGAGATGTTTCGCATCGGCGGCTGACGCACGGTCTCCTTTCTCGCCACCCGATGGAGGTCCCGTCATGACGACAGGAGGCAGCTCGCGTTTGTCGGTCGGCCGCGTTTTAAAGACGACCTTGCTGACAGCGATCCTGGCGCTGAGCACAACAACACTGACCGCCCAGATTCCGGACGAATTCCAGAATCTCAAGGTCCTGCCCAAAGACCTCGAGAAGCGCCAGCTGATCGACCTGATGAAGTCTTTCACCAGCGCCTTGGATGTCCGCTGTACCTTCTGTCATGTGGGCGAAGAAGGCGCCGCGCTGTCGGACATCGACTTCCTTTCGGACGACAATCCGCGGAAGCAGAAAGCCCGGGTCATGATCCGGATGGTCGACGCGATCAACAACACTCATCTACCTCAGCTCGGGCAGGATTCTAAGGACCTGCTCCAGGTCAGCTGCGTCACCTGTCATCGAGGTCAACCCGAGCCCCGGTCGCTGGAACAAGTGCTGTCCACCGCCGTCGCCGAGGACGGGGTCGAAGCCGCCTTGGCCAAGTATCGCGAGTTACGAGAGCGCTACTACGGTCGCGCCACCTTCGATTTCTCAGCCAGCACTCTGACCCGACTGGCCAGTCAGCTAGCCGGTGTCGATCAGATCCCGGCCGCGATCGCCTTCCTCGAGCTCAACGCCGAGCTTTATCCCGAGGAGATGATGAGCTTCTTCTTGCTGGGCGGGCTTTATACCCAAGGTGGCCAGAAGGCTCAGGCGATCCGGAGCTACGAAAGAGCCCTCGCGATCAACCCGGACCACCCGATCGTTCGACGCAAGCTCGAACAGCTGAAAGGGCGTTGACTCAGTGCCTTGGCTCAGGTTTGAGCCGAGACTCCGTTACGCATCGCTCGGCTGAGCTCCCACCCACCGGACAGCAGCAGACCGAGCGCGACGACCGCCACGATGCCCAAGGAATGGGAGCCGAAAGCGTGGGCTGGCTCGGAATAGGGACAAACCAGCCGCCACACCGCATCTGCCGCCAGGCCAGCACCGAGACCGCCGAGGATTCCCAAGCGCCGGGGTCTCGAGGTCAAACCCCGGCGCCCCAGCCATAAAGCGAAGAGAACGCAGGGCACCCCGAGCATGACCTCAAAAGCAAAACAATAGAGCCCGATCTGCCACTCGTACCCGACCGCTGGAGAGACATGACTCTTGGCAAAAGTTGCCAGGATGACGGCGGCGTGAATCATCACGGCCCCGGCGGTCGAAAAGGTCAAGAGGGCCAGGCTCGAGCTGCGCGCCGGCACCGCTTCGCGCAGCACCCGGGTCAAGAGCACCACCGCCGCGACCAGCTCGACGGCCGACAGCCCCCACATCCACGGGATGCCCAGAACGCTCTGATCCGAACGCCAACCGAAGACCTGCCATAGAGCCAGGGCGGTCAGTGGGGCAAAAAACCCGAGGAACAACAGCATCCAACGGCCGGGAACAAACGGCCGCACCGGCCGCAATTCGTCCGGCAGCTGCGCACGCAGCTGGGCAAAGGTTTCGGTGGAATTGTGCCATTCACTCATGACTCTTAGGCCTTCGATTCGGACTCGCTTTCCTTTTGGCTCGTTTTGGGGCCAGGGTTACCCCAGAGGGCTCCCCCAAAAGAATCCGCAAAGCTCTCGGCCAACAAACTCTGCAGCTGTTTGCGCGCCCTGTGGGCTCGAACCTTGGCCGCACCCTCCCGAATTCCCAGCATACCGGCGATTTCATGGAAGCTAAAGCCAAAAACATGGTGCAACAGCAGCGGCTCACGGCGCTCCGCCGGCAGATCAGCCACCGCCTTGCGCAACACCATCCGATCTTCGCTGCCTTCACTGGCGGACGGCACCGGCAACTCGGGCAGCATGTCTTCGGGCTCGACCTCGAGCCGCCGTTTGCGCGCCCAGGCTCGGCAATCCATCAGATAGACATGGCGGGCAATGCCGAACGCCCAGGGCTCGACCGGACGCGGTGGCACATAGGTGTGGCGGGAACGATGAATCTGTAAGAACGTCTCCTGCAACAAGTCCTCTGCCCGCGGCACGCTCAGCGTCAACGAGATCAAATACTTGCGTATTTTGGGCGCAAGTCGATGATAAAGCTGCTCGAAAGCCGTCGCCTCTCCGGCCTGATAGGCGGTCATCCAGGCGCTGAGCTCCAGCGCGCCAGACGGTCGATCAATGCGCGGTCTGGGCCGGGGAGCCATCGTGCAGGTAATCCAACAATCGGCGATGGGTCTCGGGTTGCAAGATCAAGTCGAAGTGATCGTCATCGATATAGAACGGCTCGGCCGCCAACGCCTGCTTCTCTTGGGGTGAAAGCCACATCTGGCTGTCGACCGTGCCATGGCCATCTCCCTGGGCGGTCGCCAGGCGCTGGGTGGCTTCGCTCAGCTGCTTGAGTTTGCGGTCGCCGGTGAACAGCGTCTGCCAACCCTCGTCTCCCTCGACCAGGACCGCTCGGTCCGGAGTCTCGCGGGTCTTGCTCTGGATCATGTAATAGCGGGTCGCCCCGAATTCTGCGACGTCGCGCGCCAACGCCCGCTGAAATCGGCGCGCATAGTCGAGCGCCCGGGTCAAGTAAGCCAGCTGCTGCGACTCATCACCGAACAGCTGAGCGCTACCGTTCCGAGCGACCCGCTGGCGAGCCGAGGGAGCGAAGATCGACCAACCGTAACGACGCCAAGTCTCGGCATCGAAGAGATCGACGTCCAACGGCTTGCCCTCGGCGTCGAGGAAAAGATCCTGACGAATCACCGGCAGATCCTGGTAGAGCGCGGGAATGGAAAACAAGACCTCCGGCAACATCTTGCGCCCGATCCCTGCGATATAGCTACGCCCGCGATGAATCTCGCGCAACATGCGCAGGCTGCCGCCGTTAGAGTTGCCCATCAGGATCATCTTGCGAATCTTCAAGCTCGACGGCGGCTGGGCATCGCCAGCTTCTGCCTCTGCCAGCGTGGCATCGCCATACTTGCTGAGATAACGACAGATGTAAGCACCGTTGGACTGGCAGATGAGGTCGACCGTCAACTGCTCTTCACCCCAAGCCAGACGCAGCGCTTCTAAACCTTCGAGCAGGCGAGCCGCCGCCAGTCGATGATCGAGACGCCAGTCGTAGCCGAAGAGAAACGCCGTCTCGCCCGCCTTGGGGGCCTCGAGGTCGCCGAAACGGTACCCGTGATTCTCGAGCACTCTGGCGAAGGAGCCATAGACATCCTGCCGGAAGACTCCGGCCAGGCGAATCTCGCGGATCGCATCCATGGCTTCCAGCCGAGACTCGTCGGAGTCCGGGGCATAGTGGATCGGTCGCGCGATCGAATAGCCGCCGTCCCGGGGCGAAACCAGTTGACGACCACGCCCCCAGACGATCTTCTTCGACCCACGCTCACGCAGCTCCGTGCCGGTCGAGCCGGGCACATAAACCACCGGCGTCTTGGATTGGCTTTGTTTCAAAGGCAACAAGATCGGTGTCGACGCAACGCTGCTGCCGACATAGAGCAAATTGATGAGCAAATTGATCCCGATACCTAAGGCTATCAGCCGTACCGCTGGGCGGAGCCAAAGGGTTCGTGTGACTTGGCTCACGGCAGAGATTCTTGGGACAGACCTTGTCGGGATGGCACCCATAGATCAGGAATTGAGCCCGCGCCGTTTCAACAACGGACCAATCTCCGGATCACGCCCTCGAAACTCACGGTACAACTCCATGCCGTGCCGGGAGTTCCCCTGGCTGAACAGATATCGAAGTCGACGAGCCGTCTCCGGGTCGAAGAGGCTGGTCTCACGAAAGGCTTCGAAGCCATCAGCATCCAATACTGCCGCCCAGATATAGCTGTAGTAACCCGCGGAGTAACCGCCGGTGAAAATGTGCCGAAAGAAGGAGCTGCGATAGCGCGGTAGGATCTGATCGATCAGACCGATCCGCTCCATCTCCTGGCGTTCAAACGCTTCCGGTTTCAAGGCCGGTTCCTCGGTGAGGGTGTGCCACGCCAGGTCGAGATAACACGCCGCTAAGTATTCGACGGTGACAAATCCTTGACCGAGCTGCTCGGCGGCTTTGACTTTGTCGATGAGCTCGTCCGGGATCACCTCTCCGGTCTCATCATGACGGGCAAAGAGGCGTAGCATCTCCGGCTCGCTGACCCAATTCTCGATCACTTGGGACGGAAACTCGACGAAATCCCGAGGCACGCTGGTACCCGCCAGGGAAGGGTAAGTGACGTCGGAAAGCAAACCATGCCACGCATGACCGAGCTCATGAAAAACGGTCTGAACTTCAGCGAACGAAAGTTGCGCCGGCATGCCCGGAGCCGGTTTTGGAAAATTGTAGGTGGTGGTGACGATCGGCCGGACGTCGCCGTCGAGCTTGGACTGAGAGCGCAGGGAGTTCATCCAAGCCCCCCCGCGTTTACTCTCGCGAGCGAAAAAATCCATATACAGAATGCCGACGTGAGCCCCGTCCTGGTCCCGCACCTCGAACGCTTGCTGGTCTTCATGCCAGGTCGGTAGCTCGGGCAACTCGACCATCTCGAGGCCGAACAATCGACCCGCCAGCTGAAAGGCACCGTCGCGGACGGCAGAGAGCTCAAAATAAGGCCGCAGCTTCTCCTCTTTGAGATCACACTGAGCCTGGCGGACCTTCTCCGCGTAATAGCGCCAATCCCAAGCTTCGAGCTCGCCTTCGAGACCCTCTGCGCGCATCATCGATTGCAGCTCGATTCGCTCGGATTCGGCGACCGCCAACGCCCGTCGCCAGAGCCTGTCCAACAGCTCATAAACCTGAACCGGATCCTCGGCCATGCTGTCGGACAGCACGAAATGAGCATGGGATTCGTAACCCAGCAGCCGAGCTTTTTCAGCCCGTAAAGTCGCGATGCGAGTCAGATCGGCCCGATTGTCGAGCTCGTTGCCGGCCGCTCCGCGACGGATGAAAGCCTCGAACAGGCGCTGCCTGAACTCTCGATTGGGCGAATATCGCAAAAACGGCAACGTGCTGGAACGCGACGAGATGAAAGACCAACCGCTGTCGTGGCCCAAGCGTCGGGCTTCTTCGGCCGCCGTCGAAACAAGCCCTTCCGGCATGGACCCAAGATGTTGCCGGGACTCGACGTGCAACTCGAAAGCCCGGGCCTCCGCCAAGAGGTTCTGGGCGAAGCGCTGACTGAGCTCCGCCAGCTCGCGATTGATCCCACGCAATCGGGCTTGGGATGGCTCGTCAAGATTGACGCCGTTGCGCACGAAATCCTTGTAGGTTTCGTCCAAAAGCCTTTCCTGCTGATCGCTGAGATCCAGCTCGCGACGTTGATCGTGGACTGCCTGCACCCTATCGAATAATTGTTGATTGAGCAGAATGTCGTCCCGATGTGCCGACAGTTTGGGCGCCAAGGTCCGGGCCAGGGCACGGATAGCGTCGTTGGAGTGCGAGCCGTTGAGACCGAAGAAGACTCTGCCGATCCGCATCAGGTTACGGCCGCTGCGTTCCAACGCCTCGAGAGTATTGGCGAAGGACGGGGCCTCTCCTGAGCAGGTCAAGGCCTCAATTTCGCGCTTCTGTTCCGCCATCGCGGCAGCCATCGCTGGCTCGAAGTGCGCATCTTTGATCTCGGCGAAAGGCGGCACGCCAAACGGCGTCCGCCACTCTTGCAAGAGTGGGTTCTGATCCTCCCCGGACTCGTCGACGGCCGACGGCGGCTGGGTCGCGGCAACGCTTCTTTCTGAGGCTGACTTCGGTCGCATGTATTTCTTAACTCCTATGAGCACACCGTCTGATGAGCGCACCGTCTGATGAGCACCGTCTGATGAGCGCACCATCTGACGGGCGCACAGTCTATTGCACGTACCTTCGATCGAACGAGCTTCTTGAAACTCGATCGTCCGAAGGAGCGGTTGTGGTAAAAAAGGCGTTCTCGGCCGACTTCGACCTCGGGCCCGCCCCTCCTCACCTCATACTCCAGGAAGATTCCAGTGAGCAGCAACGCGTCTCTTTCCATGCAGAAAATCGTCTCGTTGGCCAAGCGTCGAGGCTTCGTTTATCAGAGCTCGGAGATTTACGGCGGCCTGCGTTCGGCCTATGACTACGGCCCGATGGGAGTCGAGCTCAAGCGCAACCTGATGAATGAGTGGTGGCGTGCCATGGTTCACAGCCGAGAGGACATCCACGGCCTCGACGCTTCGATCATCATGCACCCTGAGGTGTGGCAGGCGAGCGGCCATTTAGCGAATTTTGCCGATCCGCTGGTGGACTGCAAGGTGTGCGGCGAACGCTTTCGCGCCGACAAGGCGCCAACGCTTTCACCGGGTGAGCCGGCACCGATCGAGCTGGCCGACAAGGGACGCGCCAAGTCGGCGCTGGAGCGCATCGAAAATGCGTTCGGAGATCAGCTCGAACGGCGCAAGAAGACCTTGCACGGCGCGGTCGCGGGCGAGCGCGGCTACGTCTGTCCGAATTGCGGTTCGCCGTACTTGAGCAAGGAGCGCCAATTCAACCTGATGTTGCGTAGCTTCCTGGGCCCGGTCGACCCGATCGGCGACGTCGTCACTGCGGTTCGTCAGGCGGTTGAGGACGGACAGGACGCGGATCAGCAGCGCGCGCGGGCCGAAGAGGTCCTGGCGGACAGCACGGTCTACCTACGCCCTGAGACCGCCCAGGCGATGTTCGTGCAATTTCCCAACGTCCTGCAATCGACCAGCGCCAAGGTGCCGTTCGGCATCGCCCAGATGGGTCGCAGCTTTCGCAATGAAGTCACGGTCGAACACTTCATTTTTCGCTCGGTGGAGTTCGAGCAAATGGAGATGGAGTATTTCGTCCCTCCGGGGGAGGGCTTCAAGTGGCTCGACTACTGGAAAGAGCAGCGCCTCGACTGGTGGCGCTCGGTCGGTCTCAAGGACGAGAACCTGCGTCTGCGTCAGCACGGTGAAGACGAGCTCGCGCACTACTCCAATGGCTGTTATGACGTCGAGTATCTCTTCCCTTGGGGTTGGGACGAGCTCGAGGGCATCGCCTCTCGGACCGACTTTGACCTCAACGCGCATGCCGAGGGTTCGGGCAAGAAGATGTTCTACTTCGATCCTCAGGCGACAAATCCCGAAACCGGCAAGCAAGGTTGGCGCTACATGCCTCATGTCGTCGAACCCGCAGCCGGTGCCACCCGCGGTGCGCTGGCGCTCCTCTGCGACGCCTACGACGAAGAAGAGGGAGACGCTGACGGTAAAGGACAGCGTACTGTGCTGCGGTTGCATCCGCGGCTGGCGCCGGTCAAGGCCGGCGTCCTGCCGTTGGTCAAGAAAGACGGCATGCCCGAGACCGCGCGGGCCATCGTCGAAGAGTTCTTCAAGGCAGGCGTCAACGCCAAGTTTGACGCTCAGCATTCGATCGGCCGCCGTTACGCTCGCCACGACGAAATCGGCACTCCCTACTGCCTGACCGTCGACGGTCAGACTGCGGAGGACGAAACCGTCACCATCCGCTACCGAGATGATCGCCGCCAAGAACGCATCAAAGTCTCCGAGGCGGTCGACGTCGTGCAGCGCGCCTTGCGCGACTGACGTCGACCTTCGTGACTTCGCAAAAACAACCTAGCAAACTCACCGAAAGGGATATCTCGTGGCCAAGGATCCAGCGATCGACCTCTCCAAGCTCAACCTAGAACAGCTGCAAGACCTGGTGTCGTCAGCCCAGCAACGGATCACGGAGCTCGAGGAAGAGCAACGTCAACAGGCTTTCGAAAAAGTCCAGGCCGCTGCCGCGGAAGTCGGCATGTCCCCTGGCGAATTGCTCAAGCACTTCGGCATCGGCGCGCCGTCCAAAAAGATCGTCAAGCCCAAATACCGCAACCCTGACAATCCGGATCAGACCTGGAGCGGACGCGGCCGCAAACCGACCTGGGTCGTGGCCTGGATCGAAGACGGCAAAGAGTTGGCGGAGCTTGAGATCGACGACAGCTGAGTGTCTTCAGCCGGCTCACTCCGGTTATACGCAGTTTAGGAGGATTTTGCGTATAACTCCGGGCGTACAACTCCGGATCGTCAGTCTGATTCTGCATCCGTTCGGTACTTGTCGAACCAAGCCAAGATGTGTGCCACCTTGCTCATCAGGTTCGACGGCCGCCGAGCGATGCCGTGGGAAGCTCCGGGAATTCGCACCAGCATCGAGTCGATCCGGCGCAGCTTGAGCGCCTGATAGTACTGTTCTGACTCCGACATCGGCGTCCGGTAGTCGGCTTCGCCGGTGAGCAACATGGTCGGAGTTTTGACGTTGCCGACCAGGGATAGGGGCGAGCGTTTGAGATAGTTCTCGGCATAGTCCCATGGGAACCCCTGGAACCAATACTTGTAGAAAAAATTATAGTTGTCGGCGGTCAGCACGAAGCTGTACCAGTTGATCACCGGCTTGGCGGAAACCGCCGCCTGAAAGCGATCGGTCTTGCCGACCACCCAGGCGGTGAGAGTACCGCCACCGGAGCCGCCGGTGACGAAGAGGTTGTCCTCGTCGACGTAACCCTTGGCCAGCACCGCGTCGATGCCGGACATCAGATCGTGGTAGTCGTCGCCAGGATAGGCGTGGTGGATCAGGTTGCCGAACTCCTCACCGTAGCTCGAGCTGCCCCGAGGATTGACATAGAGCACCACATAGCCGGCAGCGGCGAAGAGCTGCGGCTCAGCGGAGAAACGGTCGCCATAGTTGGCGAACGGCCCGCCATGAATCTCGAGAATCAGCGGATATTTCACCTTCGGGTCAAAGCCCGGAGGTCTCACGATCCAGGCCTGGATCTGTCGATCGTCGTGCGACGACGGGTACCAGATCTCCTCAACCTGCCCCAGCTCTTTATGGCCGAAGAGATCCTCATTGAGCCGGGTTAGACGACGGATTCCGTCCTCCCCTCGACGGCCGATGGCGACGTCGGCCGGATGCTCCGGCCGGGTGTAGGTATAGGCGAACCTGCCCCCCGAGGTGACGGAAAAAGAACCGCCGCTATAGGGCCGCCCGAGCGACGTGCCGCCGAGGTCACTGGCGACTTCCGCAACCGTGCCGTCCAGCGAGATATGAGAGATCTTGGTATTGCCATGGTCCGAATAACTGACGAAGACCCCTTCGCTATTGTCGGCCCAGCGCGGCGACTGCAATGATCGGTCAAGCTCCGGCGCCACCAATCTGGGCTTGCCCCAGGTCCCGCCGTCCTGACGCTCCATCATGTAAAGACGCTGAATCTGATAGCCCTGGTAGCGATCGTCATGGCCGAGGTACGCGATTCGACGACCGTCCGGCGATACCACCGGTGCAGTGTCCGGGCCTTGCCGGTCGGTCAGTGCTCGAATCTCGCCGCTCGCCAGAGTCAATTCGTAAACTTCAGAATTCTCCGGATCGTACTGCCAGTCCGGCAAACGACTGCCCGAGAAAATCAACGTCTCGCCATCCGGGGTCCATGACGGCGGACCGCCGTGATGAAACGCACCGGACGTCACCTGCCGCGGCGTGCCCCCGTCTGCCGACAACACGAAGAGTTGCTGGTAACCCTCTTCTACAAAGCCCGAGGAGCCGTCTCGACGATAGATCAGTTTGTCGATGGCTATCGCTGGCTCAGCCCATTCCGCACCCTCCGGTTTTCCCGGCAGCTTGACAAAGGTCTCAGGCTTCTCAGGCACCCACATCGAAAATGCCACCCAACGGCCGTCCGGAGACCAGGTGACGCCGGACGGCGAGCTGCGCAGCTGACTCATGCGCGCAACTTGCCCGGTATCCATCCAGCGCTGATAGAGCTGGGCCGAACCCTCGCTTGAGGAGACGTAGAGCAGGCGCTTGCCATCCGGCGACCATCGGGGCGAGGAGTCATTCTCGAGGCCGGTGGTCAGCGGACGATGATCGCTGCCGTCTGCGGAGACAATCCACAGGTTTGAGCGTCGTCGATCACTCATCACGTCCATGAAGTTGCGGACGTAGACGACCTGGGAGCCATCAGGCGAGATCTGAGGATCCGACGCCCATTCGAGCTCGAAGACGTCCGTCAGCTGGAAGCGCTGAGGATCTTCCGACGGGTCAGAGTCGTCCGCCGCCAGCGGCAGCGCGAGCGTGAGCAGAAGGAGCGTCGGAATCAGCTGGCGTCGACACGACATGGGGATCCTCCTCGATTAGATGCGTCTCACGGTAGGGTAACCGATCTTCAACGCGGGTGGGTCGTCGCTGTGCACGCCGCTGCGCACGCCGCCATGCCGCCTCCTGGATCCTTCAGGAGGCGGCGCCCATCGCGCGGCGCCTCTCAGTCCGCCAACTCTCGCACCCGATGCACCCGCATCAGGTTGGTCAGCGGTTTCTCGACGATCGGCACGCCCATCAAGATCAGGATCATGTCTCCGGGCTGGGCCCGGCCAGCGTCGACCAGCACGCGATCGACCATGCGCACGACTTCGTCGTGATGGGTCACCTCGACGTCCATCAGCAGGGGCCGCGCTCCCCACACCAGCTGCACCCGCCGCGCCACACAGGGATCGTGGGTGAAGACGGTGATCGGGATCGAGGGTCGATAGCGGGCGATCATGCGCGCGGTAAAGCCACTCTGAGTAAAGGCGACGAGCCGACGCGCTTCGAGATTGCGAGTGGCATAGACCGCGGCAGCAGTGACGGCGTCGGGAATCGCCAGCTGACGCTCACGTTCAGGGTCCAGGTGGTTCTGCTCCGGTACGCCCCGCAGCAGCGGCGGACGATCGGAAAAATCTTCGAGGCTCGGCCGGCGGTAGGACTCCGCCTCGCAGATGATGCTGGCCATGGTCGAAACCGTCTCGACCGGATACTCACCGGCTGCGGTCTCGCCGGAGAGCATCAGGGCGTCGGCACCATCGAAAACCGCATTGGCACAGTCCGAGGCCTCCGCTCGCGTCGGCCGCGGCTGGGTCATCATCGATTCCAGCATCTGAGTGGCGACGATCACCGGCTTGCCGACCCGGCGCCCCGCAGCGATGATCTTCTTCTGCCAGACCGGGACGTCGTGGACCGGCACCTCGACGCCGAGGTCGCCGCGCGCCACCATCACTGCGTCGGCGGCGGCGACCGTCTCTTCCAGGCGAGCGAGCGGCGTCGGCCGCTCCAGCTTGGCGATCAACGGCAGCATGCCGCCGACCTCCCGCAGCGCGACGCGAACCGCGTCCAGATCTTCCGGACCGCCGACGAAGCTCACCGCTAGAAAATCAGCGCCCTCGCGCACCGCGAAGGCGATGTCGCGCCGGTCTTTCTCCGAGACGGTGAACGGCAGATCGGTATCCGGCAGGTTGATACCCTTACGGGTCGACACCGTGCCGCCGTGAACCACCCGAGCTGTCACTGCGTCAGGAGTCGTCTCCACGACCGAGATCTCGACCATGCCATTGTCGATCAAGACTCGCTCCCCGACCTTCAGCCGGCTCAGGAAGCCCGGATCCTCGACCGGCAGATCGATCTCGGACGCCGGTGCACCGAGACGCACCCGCTCACCCTCCTGCAGTTGTCGTGGCCCCTCGGGAAGCTCTGCCAAGCGATAACGCGGCCCCATCAAGTCGACGATCACCGGCACGTATTGAGCACGGTGCGCCTCCCCGCCACCCGATTGGCGGTTCGCCTCGGTCAAGGCGCGCAGTCGGCGAATGACGGCACGATGGCCCTCTTGAGTGCCATGCGACATGTTGAGGCGCACGACGTCGACGCCGGCGTCCAGCAAACGGGCAAGCGTCTCCTCGCCGGAGCTGGCAGGGCCCAGGGTCGCGACGATCTTGGCGCGCCGATCCATTGTAACGTTCAGACTCTTCAGACGTCGACGTCGCCTTCAGCTCAAGGCTCGGTCAACACCTCGACGTCTTCATCGGCAGCGTCTTCTTCGTCCGTGTCGTCGGTGGTGGACTCCTCGGCGAGCCCCCTCGAGTCGCCCCCGACAGGACCCACATCGTCTTCGATCGCGCCCCCCGGAGACGATCTCTCCGTCGGCAGCGGAGTCTCCAGATCCGGCCCGCCTTCGGAGAGCGCGTGAGCCTGACGTCGCCGCGCCCCGGGCTCAGGCCCTTGATCCGCCTCGACGGCTGGCCCTTCCGCCTCTTCGGTGCGTTGACAGGCGACGAGCGTCAACCCCAGGACGACTAAAAAAAACGCTAATGCCAGGTGAGGCTTGCGGGCGACGACTGCCAACTTGACGAACACGAATGGCATGGTAGCGCAACACCGTCTTCATGTGGAGCCCTATCGCGATATGATCTGCCGCCTGGAGCAGCCTCGGTTCCGGCCCCTTGAGCTCAATTGGCTTGCCTTCGGGGAACACCTCGCATCGCCCTCCCAGGGATAGGAGCAGGAGAAACTCATATGTTCGACGGTTTACAGAACAGGTTGCAGGATGTCTTTCGCAAGCTCAAAGGCGAAGGCACGGTTTCTCGTGAGGTGCTCGACGCCGCCCTGCGTCAGATCCGGCTCGCACTGCTCGAGGCGGACGTCAACTTTCGCGTGGTCAAATCGTTCGTCGCCCGAATCCGCGAGCAGGCCGAGGGCAGCAAGGTCCTCGAGAGCCTGACTCCCGCCCAACAGGTCATCAAAATCGTACGCGACGAGTTGACCGCCCTGCTCGGCGAGGATGCCACCGAGCTGCGCCTGGAAGGCAAACCGTCGGTCACCATGCTCTGTGGTCTGCAAGGTTCAGGTAAGACCACCACCGCCGGTAAGCTGGCCCGACGATTGCGCAAACGCGGCCGCCAACCGCTCCTGGTCGCCGCTGACCTGCAGCGTGCCGCGGCGGTCGAGCAATTGATCCAGGTCGGCGCCCAGGCCGAAGTCCCGGTCCTGGAACCCCAGCTCGGCGAAAGCGTGCCAGCGCTCGCCCGCCGGTGCCTCGACCATGCACGCAGCCAGGGTCACGACTCGCTGATCATCGATTCCGCCGGCCGTCTGCACGTCGACGATGAGCTCATGGCCGAGCTGAAGGAAGTCGCCGACATCCTCAAGCCGGTCGAGACTCTGTTCGTCGCCGATGCTATGACCGGCCAGGACGCGGTCAAGAGCGCCACGGAGTTCGCGCGGGCCATGCCGCTGACCGGCGTCATTCTCACCAAGCTCGACGGCGACGCCCGCGGCGGCGCCGCGCTGTCGATTCGCACCGTCGCCGACGTGCCGATTCGCTACGTTGGCACCGGCGAAAAGCTCGAAGATCTCGATCTCTTTCATCCCGAACGTCTGGTCTCCCGCATCCTCGGCATGGGCGACGTCCTGTCGCTGATCGAAAAAGCCGAAGAAGGCCTCGACGCCGCCGAGACCGAACGTCTGGCCAAGCGCATCGTCAGCCAGGACTTCTCGCTTGAAGATCTACGTGACCAGCTGCGCCAGATGCGGCGCATGGGTCCCCTGTCGGAAATCCTCAAGCTGATGCCGCGGGTCGGGCCCTTCAAGGGGCTCGACGCCTCGTCGGTCGACGACCGGCAGCTCAAACGCATCGAAGCGATCATCAACTCGATGACGCCGCTGGAACGGACCAAGCCCGGCCTGCTCAACGCCAAACGCAAGCGCCGGATCGCACGCGGCTCGGGCACCCGGGTGCAAGACGTCAACCGACTGCTCAAGCAATATCGACAGATGCGCAAAATGATGAAGGGCGCCAGCGGCAAATTCTTGCGCCGCTCGATGGGGCTCTGACGATTGGGCTCTGAGGATCGGGCTCTAAGAAGGCTCCCGAACAAAACCCTGGCGTGACGGGATCATTCCTGTTACCATGCAAGGCTCCCTGCGGCATTGGTACGGTCTCTGAGGAAGCCCCGTCCCCTCCCGCCGCGCCCCAGCACCGCAAAATCAGATCTGGAGGAAATCCACTCATGTTGAAGATTCGGCTCCGCCGGATGGGCAGCCGGCATAAGCCCTTCTATCGCGTCGTGGTCTCGGACTCGCGTCGGGTTCCCCGAGCCTCAGCGATCGAAGAGGTCGGCTATTATGACCCTCGCAAGACGCCGGCGACGCTGTCGATGAACGTCGAGCGGGTCGACTATTGGATGCGCCACGGAGCCAAGCCTTCGGGCACCGTGAGCCGACTGATGACCAAGGCGCGCAACGACGTCGCCGCGACCGCTGCCGCTGAGGCTGAGACCGCAGAAGCCGCGGCGAAAGAAACTGAGGCGGCTGAGGCGGAAGCCACCGAAGCCACCGAAGCGACCGCGGAGGCCGAAGCTGCAACCGACGAAGCCGAAGCCGACGAAGCTGCGGCAGATGAAGCCGCAGACGGTGGCGAAGCCGCCGCCCAAGACGGCGAGTCAGCGACGGACGAAAGCGCCGAGGCCGAGAGTAAAGAGGCGGAGTCTGCTTGAGCCCGCAGCATCCCGAGCAGGTCTCGGCGACCGATGACGTCGGCGAGCGTCTGACGCAGGTCATTTCGTTGCTGGTCGACACTCCGAGCGAGGTTCGCGTGGCCGCCCGACGGGATCGCGCGGTCACCGTTTTCGAAGTGAGCGTCGATCCGGACGATCTCGGCCAGCTGATCGGACGGCAGGGGCGCACTGCGCGTGCCTTGCGCGCGTTGCTGGACATTCGCGGCGCTCGGGATGGCCGCAGATATGGGCTCGATATCCGCGAGCGCTGAGGAATCCGGCGGCGCAAAGTCGCCCGGCAGCCACGTCGGCAGCAATCACGCCGGCGACGACGACTTCGTGCTCGTCGGGCTGATCACCCGACCGCACGGCGTGCGAGGCAGCGTCAAGGTCGAGATCTGGAGCGACGTTCCGGATCGCTTCAAGCCCGGTCGCAAGCTCTTCTTAGCCGCCGACGGCCGACCCCCGCGTCAGGTTCGCATCGTCCGCAGTCAGCCGGCCCGGGGCGGCGCGATCGTACATTTCGACAGCGTCGGAACCCGCGAACAGGCCGAGGACATCCGTGGCCATCGTCTGCAGGTTCCCCGATCGGAGGTCCCGGACGCACCCGCAGGGCTGTACTACCACTTCGACCTGATCGGCTGTCGATGCGTCGACGCCGAGTTGGGGGACCTGGGCGAAGTTCAGGACATCCTCGAAGACGGTGGTGGCGAATTGCTCGAGATCGCTCGCTCCGGGCGAACCTTGCTGGTGCCTTTCGTTGCAGCCTTTCTCGAATCGGTCGACGTCGCTAAGAAAAAGATCCTCCTCCGGCTCCCTGAAGGCCTGGTGGAAACATGCGAATCCAGATCCTGACCATCTTCCCCGAGCTCTTCGAGCCTTTTCTGTCGACCAGCCTGGTCGGCCGGGCCGTCGAGCGCTCCCTGCTCGAGGTTGAAGTCCACGATCTACGGGACTTTACCGAGGATCGTCACCGCAGCGTCGACGACGAGCCCTACGGCGGCGGCGGCGGCATGGTGATGACCGCTCCGCCCTTTCTACGGGCCCTCGATCGACTGACGGGCTCGGAGGATTCCATCCCGGAGGAGGGCCCCGACTCTCTGCAGCCGGAGGCTGCCTGGCGAATCATGCTTTCGCCCCAGGGGCGACCACTGCACGAGAGCAAAGTCCGTGAGTTAGCCCAGCGTCGCCACTTGATCTTGCTCTGCGGGCGCTATGAAGGCATCGATGAACGGGTCCGCCAGACGGTGGTCGACGAAGAAATCTCGATCGGCGACTACGTGCTTTCTGGCGGCGAGCTGCCGGCCATGGTGCTGATCGAAGCCGTCTCACGCAAGATCCCCGGGGTGGTCGGCCTGGCCTCTTCGGTCGAGCAAGACAGCTTCCGTCACGGTTTGCTCGACTACCCCCATTACACCCGGCCGCGAGAAGTCGAGGGACTTGAGGTTCCCGAAGTGCTCTTGGGCGGCAACCATGCCGACATTCAGGCCTGGCGTGAGCGCCAGGCCCTGCGTGCGACGGTCCTCAAACGCCCGGATCTGCTAGCAACCGCCGAGCTCACGGCGAGCGAGCGTCGCCTGGCGGCGGCCACCGCTGCCGAACATGGGGTAAAACTGGCCCCAGGCTTGCAACCAGATTCATAGAGTTCGATAATAGTAAGTTCGATCGACACTCTGAAGATCCTGGGGCTGAAGCCTTCAGCGGCCATCCTGGGGCTTCTCTTGTCGGACGACCAGAATCAAGGAAACATCGTTGACCCTGCGGGGCAACAGCGAGTCGGCCGCCGTCAGCGACCGCTCGATACACCAGCGAAGGAATCCAGCCATGAGCCAGTTGCTGAATGTGGAACGGCCTTATCTCAAGGCGGGGCTGCCCGAGTTCCGGGCCGGCGATACCGTCAAGGTCCACGTCCGGGTGGTCGAAGGCAACAAACAGCGTATCCAGATTTTTCAGGGAGTCGTCATCGCCCGGCGCGGCGGTGGCACCCGCGAGTCCTTTACCGTGCGCAAGATCTCCGGCGGCATCGGAGTCGAGCGTGTCTTTCCGTTGCACTCGCCGTCGATCGACAAGCTCGAGGTGGTTCGCCACGGTAAAGTCCGCCGGGCGAAGCTCTACTACCTGCGTGAGCTGCGCGGCAAAGCAGCGCGGATCGAAGAACGCCGCATCGTCTGATCTGTCAGGAAGGCGCGGTTGGCGACCATGGGGCAGCTGCTGGCCGAGGCCTATCGCCTGCGGTTGATGGGAGGCCTTGAGGATCTCATGCGCGACTGCGGTTATAGTCGGATCGCGGGGGTCGACGAGGTCGGCCGCGGTTCGCTAGCTGGCCCGGTCATGGCAGCGGCGGTGATCGTCGAACCGGGCAAAATGGTTCCAGGCGTCGATGACAGCAAAAGCGTCAGCAGCGCGCAGCGGCAGCGGCTGGCGTCAGCGATCCGGCGTGCACACCCGGCGTGCGCCGTGGCTGCGGTCTCACCGCAAGAGATCGATCGCATCAACATTCTCCAGGCGACGCGGCAGGCCATGACCCAAGCCTTGAAGACGCTCGCCCCTGCCCCGGATCTCGCCCTGGTCGACGCGGTCCGATTGTCCACGACCCGCACTCACCATCCGTGCCTGCCGGTGATCCGCGGCGATCAGATCAGCTACGCGATCGCCTGCGCGTCGATCCTGGCGAAGGTCGAGCGCGATGATCTGATGACCCGCCTCGATCGCGACTTTCCGCAGTACGGTTTCGCTGACAACA
Source organism: Carybdea cf. marsupialis auct. non (Linnaeus, 1758) (assembly GCA_010016065.2). NCBI lineage: Eukaryota > Metazoa > Cnidaria > Cubozoa > Carybdeida > Carybdeidae > Carybdea > Carybdea cf. marsupialis auct. non (Linnaeus, 1758). The sequence continues at coordinate 73,779 of JAAAKL020000011.1, read as the reverse complement.
AGGGTTATGGCGCTCCCAAGCATCGTCAGGCTCTCGTCGACTTCGGGCCCTGTGAAGCTCATCGGCTCACTTTTCGCTCCGTCCTGCCCCGCGACGACAGCCGGCCACAGCGCCGCAAGCCCAGCCGTCGAGCGCGGGGGCGACGCGCACAACCTCGCCAAAAACAGAGCTCACAGGCGGAGATCTGCTAATGCCGCTCAATCGCGAAAACGTGATTCGGGCGGCGGAGAAATATGTCGCCAAGGGCAAGCTGGAAGCGGCGATCAAAGAGTACCGCAAGGTCCTGGCGGAAAATCCCAACGACGCCAATACCCTGAACCGCGTCGGCGATCTCTACGCTCGCATCGAGCGTTTTGACGAAGCGGTCCGTCTCTTTTCCCAAATTGCCGAGCAGTACACCCGCGATGGCTTTTTCGTCAAAGCGATCGCCATCTACAAAAAGATCATCAAGCTCGACCCGACGTCGCTGGCGGTTTACGAACGACTGGCCGAGCTTTACCACAAGCAGGGACTGCTGAACGAGGCGCGTACCCAATATCAGGTGCTCGCCGACTACTACGAGAAGCATGACAATGCGGCGTCGGCGATCACCATCTATCAGCGGATGGCTGAATTCGAGCCCGACAACCCATCGTTTCATCTCAAGCTCGCCGAGCTTTACGGCAGTCAGCGCCTGACCGACAAGGCGATCAAAGAGTATCGCCTGCTCGCCGATCTGCTGATCGTCGGCGGCTCGGTCGACGAAGCGATCCAGGTTTATCTCAAAGCGCTCGAGGTCTCCAGCTCCGACCTGGAGTTCATCCGCGACGCAGTCTCCGGTCTCCACGACACCGGCCATACCAACGGTGCCGCTCAGGTGCTGGCGCGAGCGGTGGAGCTCAATCCCGAGGCCGCGCAAGTGGCGCAGCAGGTCGGGCTTGAGGATAAAGACGAGCCCGAACAAGAAATCGTGGTCCCGGACAGCCCAACGCACGAGGGCACTTCGAGTTTCGAGGTTCCTGACCCGACGTCGAGCTTCGAAAGTCCGGACGTCAGCGGCACTTTCGACGTCGGCGACGCTTTTGACGCGGGCGACACCTACAACGCCGGTGAAACCTTCGAAGCTGGCGAGACTTTTGACGCGGGTGAGGCCTTTGACGCCGGCGACACCTTCGATGCCGGCGCCACTTTTGCGACCGACGAAGCTTTCGAGATCCCGGAATCGTCGTTTGACGACATCGAAGAAGCGCTCGAAGAAAGCGGTATCTCGGCGGCAGAGCCGGCCCAGCTCGACGACGATGGCTTTACCTTCGATCTCGACGACGACGAACCCCCTGCGAGCCTGGTGACGCCGCCGGCCGATATGTTGGAGTCGGACCCATCAAGCTCCGGCACCATCGCGGCAGCCGCCCCGATCGAAGACGCGGGCACCGAAGACTTCGACATCGAGCTGGATTTCGACATCACGCCGGCCGGTCGCGCAGCCGCGGCCCCGGCGGCGGCGGCGGCCGCGGAAGAAGAGTTCGAAATCGATTGGCAGCCGGATCCTGCCGATGAGTTTGAGCTACCGGCTAGCCAGGGCGCCGCAGACCCGCAAGACTTCGACTTGGACGACACCCTGCCATCGCAGCGCGTCGAGCCACCGGCCGAGCCCCTCGAGCTCGAATCCTTCGAGCTCGACGAACCGAGCCTCGAACCGGTCGAACACGTTCCCAGTCACCAGCAAGCACCTGCCAGCGCCGAGTTCGACATCCAGCTCGATGCCCTGGATTTCGACACTTCGAGCCTGGAGACCCCGGATTTAGCAACCCCGGGTTTAGCAACCCCGGACTTAGGCACCCCGGATTTAGCAACCCCGGATGTGACATCCCCGGATCTTGCGGAACCTGAGGTGGCATCGTCTCCGGCCGCACAACCCACCAGCGTCTGGGCTGAGCCAGAAGGCGACCCACCTCCGGGCGAGACTGTGGATGTCCAGGCCCAGTTTGACCAGCGCCGCGAAGAAGATCTGCTGGCCGAGGCCAAAGTCTTTTTCAAATACGGTTTGCAAGAAAAAGCCCGGGATCGCCTGGGCGAGCTGTTCCAGGTGCGTCCGGACCATCTCGAAGGCCTCGACCTGCAGGCTCGGATCGAGCTCGATGCCGGCAACCTCTCGGACGTCATGACGAGCGCCAACCTCGTCTCCCGTCTCGCCGGTGAAGCGGGGGATTCTCAGCCTCAAGCGCAGGAGATCTGGCAGGCGCTGCGAGACGATCTCGTCAAAGCTGAATTCACGGTCGACGGCGATCGTGTGATCGGTGAGCCCGGGCAGAAAGTCGCTCCCGACGATCGCATCGCTCAACTGCTCGATGATCTGAGCCTCGACGCTTACGACACACCGGTGGTCGCGCCGAAGTCCGACGAGATCCCGATCCCGTCCCGCGCTGCCCAAGCAGTGGAAGCGCCGGTCGACGAAGAAGACACCGTCAGCGTGACGCCGGAGCCTGCAGCCAGCCCGGCCGTCGAGGCCCCGAGCGCAGAACCGGTCGCTGAAAGTCCGGTGGTCGAGAGCCCGATCGTTGAAGCCGTCGACGAAAGCCCAGTCGACGAACCGGTCGACGAGACTCCGACCGTCGAGCCAGTTGCCGAGATTCCGACCGTCGAAAGTTCGGTCGTCGAAAGTCCGGTCGACGAAAGCCCGGTCGTCGAAGACTCGGCCGTCGAACCTCTCGCCGCTAGCGACAACGGCGACCGCAAGCTCATCTCGCTGGTCGAAGAGCTCGGTCTCGAAGATCTGGAAGAGCAGCTCGACGACGAGCTGGCCGCGGCCCCGGAGGTCAGTTCAGAGCCGGTCCCAGCGGCGATCGAAGTGCAGCCCGCCGATCCGCTGGAAGACACCAGCATGAGCTGGCTCGATGATCTCGAGTCAGAACATCAGGTTTCGGCCAGCGACGAGGAGAAGATCTTTGAAGAAGAAGACGACTTCTTCGACCTCGCGGCCGAGCTCGAGCGCGAGCTCTCCGAAGACGGCAGCGCCGGTGGCAACGGTGCGGAACAACCTCAGGAACAGAGCCTCGAAGACATCATCGAAGGCTTCAAACAAGGCGTCGCCGAAAACCTCTCCCCCGAGGACTACGACACTCACTTCAACCTCGGTATCGCCTATCGCGAAATGGGCTTGCTCGACGAGGCGATCGGGGAATTCCAGCTGGCGGCCAAAGACGAACGCTACATCGTCGACTCGAGCTCGCTATTGGGCATCTGCTTCCTTGAGAAAGGCTTGCCGGAGCTGGCCGTGCGCTCCTACCGCAAGGGGCTCGAGTCCCCCTCGATCAGCGAAGAAGCCACCCTCGGCTTGCTCTACGACATGGGCACGGCTTATCTCACCTTGGGCGACTCGGCCGCGGCTTATAAAACTTTCGTCGAGGTCTATGGCATGAACAGCCACTATCGCGACGTGTCGACCCGGCTGCAAGAGCTCAAGGCCCAGGCCTGAACGGGTGGCCGAGGAACTTTCGGCGAGCTTCGCAGGTATCTTTCTGACGTAGGTTGGGCAAAAGCCCACCGAGAAACGGGCGCCAGCCCACCGAAAGTCACTAGAGAGGCCTACCGAAAGCATCGAATATGGAAGCTCAATCTTCGCGACTCTTCCTGATCATCATCACCGTCGTCGGTCTGGCGGCCGTTGCTTTTCTCCTGCAACCGACGGTGGTTGAGCAGCTGGCTCCCAAGCTGCACACCGCCTGGGTCGGCATCGAGGTCGAGGGCAGTGGCATTGCCGAAGTCGGCCCGATCGAGCTCGAAGCCGGCGATCGCTTCACCCTGCACGCGGTGCTCGAAGCGCGCGACCGTCAGGATCAGCCGGTGTATTACACCGAGGCTTCCCGCCTGAGCTTTGCCGGCGAGGAGGTGCCGGCGGCAATCCTGCAGATCTGGGAGCGCCCGCGACGGATCAAAGTCCGCTGGTTCACCGTCGAGGGTGAACGACCCTACGTCACCCTCGACTCCGAGACCGCTATCGAAGGCTTCGTTTACGAGGAGTTTCTGCGCTCCGACTGGCCGATCAGCTGGACGGCACCCGGCGAGATCGACGCCGCCAACGACAACCACCTAGCGACCGGAACTGCCGAAGAGAACCAGCGATTCGGTACTCAGCGTTACCACGTACGGATCGAGCTTTACGACGCCAAGAAAGGTCTGATCCCCGACCAGGTCGTCCGGTCCTGGGGGGTTGCTGACTTGAAACCCCACGTCGAGCGCTTCCCGACCGTGCGGATGACCCTGCCGGGCGCCGCCGGTCCGGCGTCCCGGGTGTTCGGCCTCACCCAGCTGGAATCTCCGCCCAGCTCCGGTCGAGCGCTCTTCGAGCAAATCGAGGAATTGGCCGCCAACGACATCGCCTTCAGTCGCTTGACCGTGCTCCGTGACCAGATCCAGCGCGCCGGCCACCGCCTCGAAGACTTGAGCTGGACCACCCTCGACCTGAACGGCGACGCTCGCTGGGGTGACGACGCCACCCCCGGTGACCTGCTGCGCGCCGGCGACCGCGTGGTCGTGCTCTACCGGGACCTCGGCACCCCCGGAGCCATCGACTACGAAGATCTCTGCTTCGACTACGTCCAGGGCGCCGCCGTCCGGGCCCTGAACGAAGTCTTCACCGGCAGCGGCAACGTCGAGCTCGCCTCCCTGAGCTCTCCCGATTCCTAGCTCCGCCTGAGCGCCTAAGCTCAAAGTACCGCCAAAATAACCTCCAATCTGAGGAGAAGATATGTCCAGAACGCTCACACTACTACCTGGCGACGGCATCGGTCCCGAGGTCACCAGCGCCACCGTTCGCGTGCTCGAGGCCGTCGGAGCCGACTTTGAATGGGAAAGCCACATCGTCGGCGCCGAAGCGGTACAGCAGGGCGAAGAGCCCTTACCGGCCCGGGTCGTCGACTCGATCTCACACAACAAAGTTTGCCTCAAAGGACCGGTGACGACGCCAGTGGGCAAAGGCTTTCGCTCGATCAACGTCCAGTTGCGCCAGGCCCTCGAGCTTTACGCCAACCTACGGCCGACCAAATCGATCCCCGGTCTCGACGCTCGCTTTCAGGACGTCGACTTGGTGGTCGTGCGCGAGAACACCGAGGGTCTCTACAGCGGCATCGAGCATCAGGTGGTGCCCGGGGTGGTTGAGAGTCTCAAGATCATCACCGAGAAAGCCTCGACCCGGGTCGCCGAGTTCGCCTTCGAATATGCTCGAGCCAACGGCCGCAAGCGCATCACCGCGGTGCATAAAGCCAACATCATGAAGCTCTCCGACGGTCTCTTCCTCGAGTGCTTTCGCAAGGTCGCCGAGCGCTATCCGGAGATCGAAGCGGACGACCGCATCATCGACGCCATGTGCATGAACTTGGTAATCCGGCCCGAGGCGTTCGACATGTTGTTGCTCGAGAATCTCTACGGCGACATCGTCTCCGACCTCTGCTCCGGCCTGGTCGGCGGCCTCGGCGTCTCGCCGGGCGCCAACATCGGGGTGGATTGTGCGGTCTTCGAAGCCGTCCATGGCTCGGCGCCCGACATCGCCGGCCGCGGCGTCGCCAATCCGATGGCGCTGATGCGCTCCGCCGTCCTGATGCTGCGTCACCTGGAGCTGCGCGACGAGGCGGACCGTCTGGCGAGCGCCCTGCGCAAGGTCGTGGTCGACGACAAGGTCCGTACCCGCGACCTCGGTGGTCAGGTCGGCACCCACGAGTTCACCGAAGCCGTGGTACGGGCGATCGAAGCCTAGAAACTAAGAGCGATCATGGGCCAGCTGGTGATCAGCAGCCCTTGTTCTCAACAAGCTGCACTCTGCGAACGAACGGCCTTTTGGATCGCCGCCCGGAGTTGCTGGCCCATGATCGGCTTCATGACCAAAGCAAAAAAACCTTCCGACAAGACCTTCTCCTCCGAGATGGAGTGGGAATTACCGGTGGTCAAGAGAATAGGGATGTCTGGCCGGACACTCAGCATCGAGCGTCCCAGCTCGAGACCTTTCATACCGGGCATCGTATAGTCGGTGATCACGACGTCGAATTCAAGGGGAGATTTGCGAAACAGCTCCAAAGCTTCGAAGCTATCCGTCGCGACGGTCAAATCATAGCCATACTGCCCCAACAAGACCTTCGCCATTTCGGTAATCTCAGGTTCGTCGTCGATAAATAAAATACGCTCGCTGTTACCGACGACCTGGGGGACCTCAGCCAACTTCGGCTGATGACTGAACTTCAGGTTTTCTGCCTCCGGTAGATAAACAACAAAGGTCGTCCCCTCCCCCACGGTACTCTCCAATTCGATGGTTCCGCCATGGCTCTCCACGATACCGAGCGCCACCGAGAGCCCGAGTCCTGTCCCCTGGCCGACGCCCCGGGTGGTAAAGAACGGATCGAAAATCCTACTCTTGACCGCCGGCGGAATCCCGCATCCCGTATCGGAGATCGCGATCTCCAGATACTTTCTCTCCGGATCGACATGCCGACTCGGGACCTCGGCACAACGCCCGATCGTAATCCCCAGCCTTCCACCTTCCGGTTCCATCGCCAGGTAGGCATTCGTGCACAGATTGATGACCACCTGATGAATCTGATTCTCGTCACAGAGCACCATTCCCAAATCCCCGAGTACCGACACGTCCACGCTGATCGTCGACGGAGCTACCGAGCGGATCAGATCTGCCGCAGATTCTACCGTGTGCTGTAATTGCACCGGCTTGTGCTCTAATTTATATTGCCGCCCAAATTTAGACATTTGAGCGACCAGCTTTTGTGCCCTCAAGGATCCGGAAAGGATCATCTCGACATGTTTGTGCGCCTCCTCAGCGGATGGGATCAATTCCAAGCAGACACTGGCGTAACCGACGATAGGAGTCAACAAATTGTTAAATTCGTGCGCAATGCCTCCGGCTAGCGTGCCGATCGTCTCCATCTTTTGGAGCTGCAGGAGCTGACCCTCGATCCGATTCTTCTCATCCTCAACTTGTTTCTTTTCTGACACATCTCGGAACACCACAATCACACCGATGATCTCTTTCTGAGCATCAAAGATCGGCGCGCAGCTATCGTTGATCAGGCAAGAAGATCCATCTCGACGAACGAGGCGGTAGATATCTGAAAGGATCAACAACTGCCCCGTCTCGACCACTTGCTTCAGGAGATTGCTATACGGCCGGCCCGAGCTTAGTTCCATGATCTTGAAGACTTCACTCAAGTCTCGATCCACCGCATCTCGCTGCGACCACCCCGTCAAGCGCTCCGCTTCTTTATTGATCAGGACGACACGGCCTTCCAGATCGGTCGCGATGACTCCGTCACCAATCGACCGTAGCATCACCGAGAACTGTTCCTTCTCCTCGCGAACCGCCGCCTCGACCGCACTGCGTTCAAGCTCATCGGCAACGCGAGCACTGACAATTTGCGTGACGGACTCAACCAGTTCGATGTTGGCGAAGGGTTTCGTATCCATGACCACGAGCAATCCGATCGGCTGCCCCTTCGAATCGAACAATGGTGCGCCGCAGTAACTCACCACGCCCATATCGATCAACATCTGATCTTCGGGGAATAAGTTACCGACATTGTCCGGATAGCAACATAAGGCACGACCCACGACATTGGCGCAGGGGGCGTCGGTCAAGGAATAGCAGACATTCTCAGCCTCCGCGCCCTGCGCTGACACCACGACGGTCTTGATCTCATCCGGGGATCTCTCACTCCATCGACCGATGAATGCGTACTGCAAGTCCAGCGCGACGGTGATTCGATTGAGTAGATTCTGGAAGAAGGCGTCGCTGGATTCTCCGGAGACAGCCTCGGCGACGTCACGCAGAGTGGTTTCTGTCTTCTTGCGTTCCTCCAGCTCGCCTTCGAGCTGAAGCTCACGCTCGGCCACCTGCTTCTTCAGAACGAATCGATCCTGATTGGCCAGAGCCATGCCAGAGAGCAGTTGATAGGCAGAGAACAGCAAAAGAAGCGCCGCCAGCGCTCGTCCGTAGGCGACGCTCTGCAGAGACTGATGGTGGTGAAAGGCATACCGTGTCGTCAACTCTTCCGCCTGCCCCGCCAACGGCAGCGCGACGATCTGGTCGACCAGAGCCCTGATCCGCGGCAGCCGTTGTGCGAAGATGTCCACGTGGCGCCGTAAGTTGTGAAAGTAGGCCAGCGAAGCCTCAGAAACGCGCGCTGCGATCAACTGTTCCTGCAGCTCATCCAAGTTGCTTTGTACTAAAGCCGGGGAGAACTCCTCGATCGATTCTCCGTGATAGAGCAGGAGCTCGACCACGCCACGAATGGCTTGAGCGATCTCTTCGTTGTATTCCGGCGAGGCACCCAACCCAACGACCCCCTGATTCCAATCTCGCGCCGATGCCAGCAGCCAGGCTCGAGAATTCTTCAGGACAGCGCCTTCGGTCTTGAAACGTTCGGTCAGTTCTCGTTTGCGAAGGATGGTGTTCGCGAGCTCGGCTTCGAGAGCTTGCAGTTCCGCACGCTGCTTATCGTTGACTGAGGACGACAGGATCTCGATTTTCGACCTCAGAGCCTCGAGCTCAGCGCTGAGTCCGGAAACCGCATCGTAATTGTGGCGATCGGCATTCAGAGCTCTCAAGAGACCCACATTCAACCTGGCGTCGACTTCCGCGACTCGGTTCAAGCAAGCCGTTAACTGACGGTACTCTCGAAGATTCACACCTGAAGGTTTGAGGATCAGAAACAGGCCAAGCAACCCACCGAGAGTCGCCATCCACCCCATGCGGCCGATCCAGGGAAGCTTCATGTGCCGTCCACAGCGGCGAGGTCGCGACCCTGGTACTCGCCGGTCAAGGCTTTGAGGAACGCGACGATCGCCTCGACGTCACCTGCACTGAGCCTTCGACCGAGTTGGTATTCCGCCATGATTCGCACCGCCTCTTCGAGGGTCGCCGCCGAAGCATCATGAAAATAAGGCGGGGTTAAGGCAACATTCCGCAGACTGGCGACGCGAAAAACATATTTGTCTTCTTCTTTTCCGGTGACGTTATAGCGCCCCAAGTATTCCACCGGCAAGCTCTGCGTTTCTCGGCGGTCCGCATAATAATCTTTCATTACACCGAAGGTTTGAAAGACATTGCCACCGAGGTTGACGCCCTGATGGCAGCTGACGCAGCCGTACGACAGGAATTTGTCGTAGCCATCTCTCGCCTTTGGCGAAAGGGCAGCTTTTTCACCCCGCAGGTACTTATCAAAGGGAGAGTTCGGGGTGACCAAAGATTGTTGATAAACCACCAGCGCATTGCTGAGGCTGCTAGCGGTCATCCCCTCGGGATAGATCTTGCCGAACGCTGCGGGATAGCTTGGGTCGAGCTTCAACTTTGCGAGAATCTGTGACCAGCTCGTGCGAAGGATCGAAGAGTGTTGAACGAGCGTATCGAGTTGGGACTCCAGATCTTCGAATCGTCCGTTCCACAGCAACCGGTAGTTGTACCGGACATTAAAGACTGTGGGAGTGTTGAGGGGCGTCAGATCTCCGCCGACGCCTGTCGATTGCGGCCGCCGATCGACCCCGCCGGTGGTCAGGTTGTGACAATCGTGGCAAGAGACACTGTCATCGCCCGAAAGACGGGGCTCCTTAAAAAGCCGCTCTCCGAGCGAGATCTTCTGAGGATCGAGCGCCTCAGGCGTCGGTAGGGGGGCGATCGCCCTCTTGGTTTCAGAGGCCTGTTGAAAGTCCCGCGTCGCGGCGGAGCCATGCGCGATCTTCGGGCTGAGACTGGACCCGATCCAAGGAACCAGCAACGTGCCAGCCAATAGGCTGATGTAGATGAGAAGATGCCGATACACTATTGGCCCGTTTCTCCTCTCTCGCGCGGTGGGCCTTAGAACAATGTCGATCGATGATGCTCGCGATAAGCCTGCGATCGAACAGCATAAGCAGTCTGTTCCTCGATCTTATCGGCTAGCAATCACAGAAGATGAAAAGAATACGGCGTTAATCTCTCTCAGCCAAAGATCCGCCAACGGCCCTGCGTTCTGTGCTCGAGCGAGCACAGAACCGGGCTCAAGCTCGACGTTTCTTCATCAGCGGCGAGGCACGATCAGATAGCTCTCCTTCAGCTCCGTCACCTCGTCGCTCATCCGCCCGGCGAGACGCAGCTCATATTGCGTATCTACTTCGAGGAATCCCGAGGGCAGGACCACGCTGAGCCAGCGGCCTTGTTTGATCAGCTCATCGGTCTGCCAGACGACTTCATCGGAGTGCCGAGCGACGATTTGCAGCCGGTAACGAAGATAGGGTTCAGGATCTTCGACTTCGATCGCCATTGCCAGCAGTTTGGCGTCGCGACTCAGATCCAGCTCGACGGGCAGGCCGCGACTCGAGCGATCCCGCTCCCAGCCTTGCAGCTCGAAGAAGGGCAGCTGCAAGGGGCGATCGGGAATCACCTCGGTCAGCTCGAGAATGCGCGAGGAGCGTTCGGCGAGCTGACGACGCAGATCGCCGATTGCCGTCTCGGAGGACTCGCGCAGCTCCTCGAGCGTGGCGTCGAGCTGACGCTTCGCCGCGTCGGCGAGGCTCAGTTGCTCTTCGAGCTCAGCTTGGACGGACGCGATCTCCTGGGACTTCTGCTGCTCGGCTTGGAGCGCTTCTTCCAGCTGGTGGACGTCCTGAGTGCGGAACGCCAGTCCTACCGCCAGTAGCAGGCTGGCGGCCAGAGCTACCGGCCACGCAAGACTCGCGGCCACGCGAAGGAAAGGTAGGGGCTTGTCTATCGGCGGAGGCGTCGACAGCTCAGCGACGGCCGGCAGCAGGTTCGTCTCGCGCCAACGCTTATATTGGGGATCCTCGTCCGCCTGGATCTCGAGCAGGATCGGCTTCAGCCGATTTTCCAGGACGTCGCGACGTCGGGCGCGCACCCGCGCCAGATCCTCTGCTGGCAGTGCCCCGGTGCGTTGTTCGGCGACAAACACGGACGGCTCGAGCCAGACGCCTAGATCGCAGCGCACTCGGGCGATACCGCCCAGTGACGCTTCCTCGAGCGCCACGTCGTGGCTGCCGGCGAAGGCGAAGTCGTCGACCGGAAGGACCAGCAGGTGGTCGTCGTCGGGCCGACGTTCGGCCACCGTCCATTCCACGCCGTAGTCGGCGGTCTTAGGGAAAAAGTAGGTCTCGCCCAGGCGCGACGGGCCTTTCAGGGCTTCGAGACGCGTGCTGCGCTCGGCAAGGTCCGTGGCTACCCGGCCAGTGGCCGCGGCCAGGCTTTCCATATCCATCTCTTGATTCGGTTGCATCTTGCTCACCTCCCCCGCCTTGAGGCTCCCGCGGCGATCGGTTCGCCGAGGCGGTCTTGCGAGCGGGACTTCGGATCGTAGGGATTGTGGTCTTGTGATTTGGCAGTCGGATGGGGTCGCCCCAGAAGCTCGAGGCAGCGGCGGGTGATCTCGCCCAGGCGGTCGTAGAGCCGCGGTAGGCGTTTGCGCGAGATGTCGAGCTCGCGGCTGATCACCGTCCAGGGGGGCCTTGGAATCCCATTGGTCTGGCAGCTGCGAATGAAGGGCCAGATTCTGAAGAACAGCAGGTCGCGGGTTGGCCCTTCCGCGAGGGCCGCGATGCGTTGATCGATGCACCCGACGATCCAGGCCAGGCGTTTTTCGCCATCGAATTCGTCGTCGGGCCGGACAATCGACGTCGGCTCGCTTTCGGGAGCAGCGTCTTCGGAACCTGCTTCGCCCAGATCTTCGGCCACCCGCTGCTGCCATCGTCGCCGCATCTCGGTTTTGAGGGCGGCGACCAGGTCGCCGAGGCGAAACGCTTCGACGCCGACGTCGCGCAGGCTAGCGATGCAGTCGGCCAGCCGGTCGATCTCTTTCGCCAGGGCGTTGGTACGCGCGGTGACCAGGCCCGGGAAGAGCGTGTCGCTCCATTGCGGCACGATCTCGTCGAGCCGTTCGCGGTAGGTGACCGGTGCCAGCCCCGATCCAAAGCCGAGCAGGGACGCGCCGTCGACATGGCCGCGCTGGGATTCTGGCGGTGGAGCGTTGAGAACGGACAGCCCGCGGACTTCGATGGTCTGGCGAACTGCGTCGCAAGTGTATTCGAATAGGAAGTAGCCGATCGGGTCACGCTCTTTCTGGCGCTCGGTGAGGAAGTTGCGCAGGTTGCGGAGCACGAGTCCGCGGACGTCTTTGCCGGCTTTGCGTTGGTTTTGTAGACCGCGCAGTCGTTGGACGAAGCTGTGCAAATAGGCGTCATATGCCAGCTCCGCAAAAACACTGTCATTCCAGTCCTGGTGGTCGAGGCCGACCAGCTTGGGCGATGTCCCGGAAAGGCCACGGCGCTTCAATTCCCAGCGAAGATTCCTAGCCAGCTCGGCGCAGACCTCGCGGACTTGGTCCGGACTGGGGGACCGGCCGAGGAGAAGGTGGTCGATAAAACTGTTGTAGATGTTACTCATCGTCGCTTCCCCACGGCGAGAGATAGAGCCTGAGCAGGGCCCAAACCTGTCGCCCCTTGCAGAGCCACGGAGGGACTCAGGCATGAAGACCGGGGTAAAACCCCGAAACAACGAACCTCCATTCACCTAGTCGAAGCACAGCGGGGACGCGCCGGCAATGTCACCGCGCTTCGCCTCCGGCGGCGTTGCGCCGAGGATCGACAGGCCACGAACTTCTGGGGCTTGGCGCGCCGAGTTTCAGATGTTCGAACAGGTAGTAACTGATCGGGTCGTACTTTTTCTGGCGCTCGGTTAGAAAATTCCGCAAGTTGCGACGCACGAGTCCGCGGACATCTTTGCCGGCCTTGCGTTGATTCTGTAGACCGCGCAGGCGGTGGGCGAAGCTGTGCAGATAAGCGTCATACACCAGCTCGGTCAAAGCATCGTCATTCCAGCCCTGTTGGTCGAGACCGACCAACTTGGGCGATGTCCCGGAAAGGCCTCGACGCTTCAGCTCCCGGCGAAGATCCTTTACCAGCTCGGCGCAGACCTCGCGGACTTGATCCGGACTGGGAGACTGACCGGGGCGAAGGCGATCGATGAAACTGTTGTATATGTTACTCATCGTCGCCTCCTCCCGTCGAGATTTAGAACCTGAGCGCGAAAGCCTGTAGCCCTTTCGTGAGTCTCGGAGGGGCTCAGGCATAGAGACCGGAGTGCACACCCGAGGCAGCGAAACCCTGTCCACCTAGCCCCAGCGGGGTGATTGCGAAAATGCCCACCTCGGTGCCGAATCGCCAGACTCCATCGCCCCGCAGTGGCATCGTTCTGTAGTGGCCTCCGATCCCGGGGTCGACGACCCGGGCTACTTGCCGCAGCCCCTCCGGGGCAAGGCACACTCGTGACTTTGCCAAAGAACCTCATTGCCAGTCTCCGATCAACTGAAACGCGGCCCAGTGATATGGGGCGGAAAAATCACGGATGATCGGTTTGCTGTCCGCGTCGACGGTCTCGATCGGGCCACGAATCAGCTCGAGCTGAGCCGCTTGCAGAGCTTCGTTTTTGGGCTTACCGTCCCGCAGATGGCGGTAGAAACGAATCATCAGCTCGGAGGTCGAAAGATCATTGACGCTCCACAAGCTGGCGGCCACCGTACGCGCGCCGGCAACCTGAAACGCTCGGCTCAAGCTCGCGAGGCCTTCGCCGCCACGGTTCTCACCGATTGCGGTCTGGCAGGCTGATAACACCACGAGGTCGGCGTCGAGCGGGCGCTGAAGGATCTCCCAGGCTTGCAGAATGCCGTTGTCGTCGGCTCTTTCGTTCAGACCGGGAATCGTGAGCGCGAGAAATGAGTCGAGCGGGTTTTCCGGATCGACGAGGCCATGGGTAGCGAAATGGATGATTAGAGCTTTGGCACTTTCGGCCTTGGCGCGCTCTTCGCGTGCGTTGGCGCCGAGGTAGATACGGACGGCATTTTCAGGGAAGAATTCGCGGATCTCGGTGAGCTCGCGGAGGGTGTGAGGCAGGGATTTGAGACCGTCGAAAATGCCGCGTTCGACAGCAGAGCGCACAGCCGTCGGAGTGGCTTCGCCAGATTCGTGGCTGGCAATGACCGCTTCAGGCGCCCTATCGTTGGGCACGGGGTAGACGGGGTCACCGAAGGCGACGAGCTGCCAGCTGTCCTTGCCGTCCAACGATCGCGGTGAATCTCGCCGCCGCAGCTTGGCGTACGCAGATGCGGAAGCGGCGAGGTGGAGCGGCTTCCATTCGATCAGATACTGGTCGCCATCTTGGGTGGGGCGCCTTAGGGCAGCGAAAGGTAGGTAGTGCAAGGAGCCGTCAGGAAGGATAATCAGGCGATCGCTAGCGGTAACGCGTTCGGCGATGGGCTGGAGCAGCTTGTCGTATAGCCACCTGGCAGCGTTATCGCGGGCGTCTGAAGGCCGGTTTTCATTCACCTGGTCGCGAAAACTCAGCACCTGTAGCCATAGTTTGAGGCGTTCCACTTCCACGTGGCGGATTTCCAGCCCCTCCCTTCGGGAGAGGAGAAAGAGATTGAGCCCGTCTTCGGCGAAGACGTAGGAGATCAGGAGCGTGCCCGGTGCGAGGGCTTGGCGGATCTCTTCCAGAGGTAACGGCTTTGGCGGCTGCCAATCGTCGCCGAGAACCGCTTGACGGATTTTGGCCTCGATCACGTCGCGCTGGCGGCGGAGCCTGCCCAACTCTTGGGTGAGCTGGCGGACGGCCTTTTTGTCAGGTTGCGGAGCCGATCGGAGATGGTCCAGTTCGCGGTAAGCGGCTTCGTAACGGGTAGTTGCTACGTCGCGCTGTGCTTTGAGCTCGAGCGGGATCTCTGAGACCTCGAGCCGTGTCAGGCTCTGGGTGCGGTAGCGTTCCGTGATAGCAAAGGCTTCATCGTAGCGTTGGAGCGCGATCGAGTTGGCAATGGCGGCTCGATAGGTTCCATTGTATTGAGTACGGAAACTGCTCCTTACATCTTCGGAAACATCGGCTCTTTGCGTCAGGGCTTCGATCGCATCGAGGGCTCGGAGAAAAGAGACTCTAGCTTTTTCTAGATCCTTGGCCTCCCGATGGAGAACAGCAAGATTTCCAAGAAAGATCGCCTCACCTTGGCCATGATGTGTTGTGGATGCCAACAGCTCAGTCGTCAGGTCTTTGGCCGCGTCAAGCTCACCGAGTTGCCGGAGGGTCTGCGCCAGGTTGTTCATCGACGTCAACGTGTTCGGATGGTCCTCACCGAGAAGACGACGGCGAGCCGCGACCACCTGATCGTGCAGATTACGGGCACCCGCTAGATCGCCCTGGGTATGGAGGGTCTGTGCCAGGTTGTTCATCGACGTCAACGTGTTCGGATGGTCCTCACCGAGAAGACGACGGCTCACCGTAACCACCTGATCGTACAGATCACGGGCACCCGCTAGATCACCCTGAGTGAGGAGGGTCTGCGCCAGGTTGTTCATCGACGTCAACGTGTCCGGATGGTCCTCACCGAGAAGACGACGGCGTACCGAGACCACCTGATCCTGAAGATTACGGGCACCCGCTAGATCACCCTGAGCTCTGAGGGTCTGTGCTAGGTTGTTCATCGACTTCAATGTGTCCGGATGGTCCTCACCGAGAAGGCGACGGCTCACTGTGACCACCTGATCGTGCAGATCACGGGCACCTGCTAGATCACCCTGAGCTTTGAGGATTTCCGCCAGGTTGTTCATCGACCTCAGCGTGTCCGGATGGTCCTCACCGAGAAGACGACGGCGTACCGAGACCACCTGATCCTGAAGATCACGGGCACCCGCTAAATCACCCTGAGCTTTGAGGGTTAAGGCCAGGTTGCTCATCGATCTCAGTGTGTCCGGATGGTCCTCACCGAAATGACGACGGCGAACCGAAACCACCTGATCCTGAAGATCACGGGCACCCGCTAGATCACCCTGCGCTCTGAGGGTTGAGACCAGGTTATTCATCGACCTTAGCGTGTTCGGATGATCCTCACCGAGCTGACGGCGACTCACCGTGACCACCTGATCATGCAAGTCACGAGCACTGGCTAGATCACCCTGAGCTCTGAGGGTTGAGGCCAAATTGTTCATCGAAGTCAGCGTGTCCGGATGATCCTCACCGAGCTGACGACGGCGAGCCAAGACCACCTGATCCTGAAGATCACGGGCACCCGCTAGATCACCCTGAGTGTGGAGGGTTAGTGCCAGGTTACTCATCGAAGCCAACGTGTTCGGATGGTCCTCACCAAACAGACGGCGGCTCACCGTGACCACCTGATCGTGCAAAATGCGGGCACCCGCTAGATCACCCTGAGTTCTGAGGGTTGAGGCCAGATTGTTCATCGACTTCAGTGTGCCCGGATGGTCCCCACCGAAATGACGACGGCGAACCGAAACCACCTGATCCTGAAGATCACGGGCACCCGCTAGATCACCCTGAGCTTTGAGGATTTCGGCCAGGCTGTTGATCGATCTCAGCGTGTCCGGATGGTCTTCACCGAAATGACGACGGCGAACCGAAACCACCTGATCCTGAAGATCACGGGCACCCGCTAGATCGCCCTGAGCTCTGAGGATTTCGGCCAGGTTGTTCATCGATCTCAGCGTGTCCGGATGGTCCTCACCGAGCTGACGGTGACGAACCAAGACCACCTGATCTTGAAGATCACGGGCACCCGCTAGATCACCCTGAGCCTTGAGGGTTAAGGCTAGGTTGTTCATCGATCTCAGCGTGTCCGGATGGTCCTCACCGAGCTGACGGCGACGAACCAAGACCACCTGATCCTGAAGATCACGGGCACCCGCTAGATCACCCTGAGCTCTGAGGGTTGAGGCCAGGTTGTTCATCGACCTCAGCGTGTTCGGATGGTCATCACCGAGCTGACGGCGGCTCACCGTGACCACCTGATCCTGAAGATCACGGGCACCTGCTAGATCACCCTGAGCTTTGAGGGTCAACGCCAGGCTGTTCATCGACCTCAGCGTGTCCGGATGGTCTTTCCCGAGCTGACGACGGCGTACCGAAACCACCTGATCCTGAAGATCACGGGCACCCGCTAGATCACCCTGGGCGTAGAGGATTTCGGCCAGATTGTTCATCGATCTCAGCGTGTCCGGATGGTCGTCGTCGAGCACACGGTGGCTTACCGTGACCACCTGATCCTGAAGATCACGGGCACCCGCTAGATCACCCTGAGCTCTGAGGGTTGAGGCCAAGTTGTTCATCGATCTCAGCGTGTCCGGATGGTCCTCACCGAGCTGAAGGCGGCGAACCGAGATCACCTGATCCTGAAGATCACGGGCAGCCACTAGATCACCCTGAGCCCTGAGGGTTGAGGCCAAGTTGTTCATCGATCTCAGCGTGTCCGGGTGATCCTCACCGAGCTGAAGGCGACGAACAGAGACCACCTGATCTTGAAGATCACGGGCACCCGCTAGATCACCTTGAGCGTAGAGGGTTGAGGCCAGGTTGTTCATCGACCTCAGCGTGTCCGGGTGGCCCTCACCCAGAAGGCGGCGGCGGACCGACAGAACCTGTTCTTCGAGCTCACGGGCTGCTGGAAAATCACCCAATTCCCACAGAACGTACGCATGGCTGAGCTTTAGCGCCAAAACGCTCTCATGCTCAGGATCCCAGATCCGCGAACTCATCTGAACAGAACGTGCGTAGAGCTTTTCTGCTTTTCGATAAGCGCCCTCTTTATGGAAGTCTCTGGCCGAGCCGACCATGAGGGTCAAGGTGATGGGATGATCTTTCCCCAATCCTCGTTCTAGACGCGCGACAAGCTCCTCGGCAAACTCCAGCTCGTCGGTGACTCCTTCCAAAGCCAATTGCTCCAAGATTTCGATCGCCTTCGCCTGATTAGGATTCGGGTGTTCCGAAACCGGCATCTCGGTGGCGCTCGACGCACCCTCCTGACCCGCCGCCTCCGCGCCGACAGCAACGCAAATCACAAAACCCACCATCAAGAATCTCAACTTCCCCATCACTGACTCCTTTCCATAATCCTTCCGTCGCCGAGATCTCCAGGCCCGTGTCGAACCACTACTTCACCCCTAACCACGCCAACCCAGAACTTGGCCCTCAGCGCCACAAAACTTGGCCGACGACCTCCGATATTCCACCGGTCCATCAGACCTGGGCGCGGCAGGGACCGCGATACCCACCGCGTTCAGGGCCCTAGCGCCGTTGCTTTCAAACCACGGTCTCGGACCGCCAAGCCCGAGAGCCCAGCCCGCCAAGGAGGCACCTATGAGCCGCCCCAACTGAGCTGTGAGATCGAGGTGGTCGTGCAACCGTCGAACGAGTCAGTCGTGTTCCTCGGCCTGAGCAGCCAGCGATGCTCGGCAACGTCGAGAACTCGGCTCACTCTCTCCGCCAAAAAGACTCGACACAGGCACGCGACGGGGATGAAACCGAGCTGGAGCCGGATCCTTAGCGTCCAGGGCTCAGGGCGGGCGAGGGTCGACACCGAGCTGCCGCGACTTCGCCTCTATCTAGATCGCGCGAAAAGACACGGAAACTTGTCATCCCGCTGACCTTCAACGACTCGAAAAGGTAGGACCGGCCACCACTCAACATTCCACCGGTTAAACCCAACCTGAGCACGGCAGGCGCCGCGACGCCCACCGTGCTCAGGACGACACCAGCGCTGGTGCTTCCACACCATGCTCCCGGGCACCCCAAGCCCGAGAGCCCAACCGCGGGCTCCGCCCGCCAAGGAGGCACCTATGAAACCGTCCCAAGCCCTTGTGCTGTGGCTCCTGCTCACGGCCCTCCCACCCACTGTCCTTTACGGCACCGACTCCGTCGAGCTTCAACTCGGCGCTCGCGTCACCTGGAGCGAAGACCAGCAAGCCCTCGGGCCTCGCTGCTTCAGCATCTCGGTTCCGGAACCCGGCCTGCTCATCGCCGAGTTCGCCACCGACGAGCCAACAACTGCGCCTGAAGTCTTCGTCCTCACCGAGGACGGCACGGTCCCCGAAACCGTACAGCGACTCGAGACAGTGGCGGGGCGAGTCCACGCGCCAGGCGATCACCGGATCTGTCTCAGCTCTCAGACGTCGCTCGGCAACGTCGAGCTCACGGCGTTCTTCCTCAACGAAGAGGACGAGACCGAAGAGCGCGACGAGGATGAGACCGAATTGGAGCCGGATCCTTAGATCTAAGCTCCAAGCGGGCGAGGTCGACTGCGACCTCGCCCGCTTTTTTCGTCTCTATCTAAATCGCGCGGAGAGCGTCGAAAACTTGTCACTGAAATGGACTGGTCGTTCTCAACGAACCGAATAGCCCTCACCCTCACATCTCCGAAAGTGAGAGGGGCATGAAATCGTGGAGATTGACTTCTTCGCTGGGGCGACAACAGCCCTCTCCTCTTTGGCGAGGACGGGAGTGAGAGGCTGGCAACGATGCGAAACCCCGGAGAGCAAATCTCAAGCCACAAAGACCAATGCTATGCTCCTTGTATGTCCGGCAAGATCTTGGACGCCGACGTCACCGCCCTACTCGATGCCTGGAACCGCGGCGAGCCCGGGGCACTGGATCGAGTGGTGGAAGCCGTCTACCCCGAGCTGCACGGGATCGCCGCGCGACTGTTTCACGGCGAACGGCCCGGACATACTCTGCAACCTACCGCTGTGGTCAACGAGCTGTACCTCAAGCTTCACAACCAGCTGCAGGTCAACTGGCGCAACCGGGCCCACCTATTTGGCGTCGCCGCTGGACTCATACGCCGACTGCTGGTTGACTACGCTCGACGGCATGCGACACTGAGCCGCGGCGGCGGCCAGATTCACCTCTCGCTGGACGCCATTCGGGAAGCCGTAGCCCCCGAGGTTGGGCGCCTCGATCATGTGCTGGTGGAGCTCAAGCGACGCAGCGCTCGCCAGTGTCGAATCGTTGAAATGCGGGCGTTCGTGGGGCTGGGCTTCGACGAAATTGCCGAGCTGGAGAAAGTCTCCCGCGCCACCATCTCGCGCGACTGGAAGACCGCGCGACTCTTCCTGCTGAGCCAGCTACAAGCTACCGCGGAATGAGCACCGGCGAAAGCACGATCGAGACGCATTGGGCACGGGTCACCGACCTGGTCGACACCGCCCTGAAACAACACGACCCGGCGAAACGCTCACACTTCCTGGATGACGCCTGCGACGGCGACGACGAACTGCGGGCAGCACTGTCGGTTTTCGATCGCTGGCAGGAGTGCCTCCGCGACTTCGCCAAGAGAAAAATCGGACCCTGGGTCCATTTCGGGGGACATTATCTGCCGCGGAAGGGATAGTTTCCGAAATGGAGAGGGCTCCATTTTGGGGGAAAAAACTTGCAAATAACTGTCAATAAAGGACTTGCAGCTTCGCTGCCAGGGATTGAAACGGGATGTGCGTCAGCAAAAATGTCCGGTGATCCCGACTTTTTCCGCCCAATATGGCGGCTGAGACCAGATCTCCGGAGGCTGTGCGGAAACCTGCAGAGCGAAATAACAAAAGTTTGAGCCTCGTGCGGAAACCTGCAGAGCGGAATAATGTCCCCTCCTCTGGCCTGCAGAAACCTGCAAAGCCGATTTACAAATGCTGGAGCGCCGTGCAGAAACCTGCAGAGCCAAGTTGCGGCCTATCGAGCACCGTGCAGAAACCCGTAGAGCGAAATAACGACTGCTCACCCGGCCTGCGGAAACCTGCAGAGCGGTTTGGCCGTCGCTTCTGTCCTCTGCGGGAATCCGCAGAGGACCAGGAGCATTTGCAAATCTGCTTTGCGGAAATCCGCAGCAGCCAGGATCACTGCCAGTCACCGATCACCTGAAACGCCGCCCAGTGGTAGGGGGCGGAAAAGTCACGAGTGATCGGATGGCCGTCCGCGTCGACAGTCTCGATCGGGCCGCGGATCAACTCGAGCTGGGCTGCTTGCAAGGCTTCATTCTTGGCTTTGCCAGCGCGCAGGTGGCGATAGAAACGGATCATCAGCTCAGAGGTGGACGCGTCGTTGACGTTCCATAAGCTAGCGACCACGGTACGGGCACCCGCGGTCTGAAAGATTTGGCTCAAGCTCTTTAGCCCCTCGCCACCGCGGTTCTTACCGATCGCGGTCTCGCAGGCGGAAAGCACCACCAGGTCGGCGTCGAGCGGGCGCTGGAGGATCTCCCAGGCTTGCAGAATTCCGTTGTCATCGGCGCTCTCGTCCAGAGAAGGAATGGTGAGAGCGAGGAAGGAGTCGAGGGGGGCTTCGGGGTCGACGACGCCATGAGTGGCGAAGTGGAGGATGCGGGCCTTGGTGGCTTCGGCCTTGGCGCGCTCTTCGCGGGCATTAGTGCCGAGATGGATGCGCACGGCTTCCTCAGGGAAGAATTCGCGGATTTCGTTGAGCTCTCGCAGACTGCAAGGTAAAGATCTAAGCCCGTCGAAGATGCCGCGTTCGACCGCTGAACGGACCACTAAAGGCGTCGATTTGCTGAGTTCTCCGGCATTTCTGGTGACCCCACACTTCTCGGGCTCCGAACCTGGGTACAGTGGATTGCCGAAGGCGACAAGCTGCCAACCGTCCTCGACGCCCGACGATCGCGGTGGGCCAAGCTGGCGGAGCTTGGCGTAAACGGAGGCAGAGGCGGCGAGATGGATCGGCTTCCATTCGAGCAGGTATTGGCCGCCGTCTTCGTCTGGCCGCCTCAGGGCTGCAAACGGGAGGGAATGGAGGGGGCCATCCGGGAGGATAATCAGGCGATCACTAGCCGCCACGCGGTCAGCGATGGGCTGGATCAGCTTATCGTAGAGCCACCTGGCAGAGTTGTCGCGGGCGTCTGAGGCCCGGTTTTCTTTCATCAGAATGCGAAAATTCTCGACTTGCCGCCGCAGCCCCAAATGCTCGACATCCGCATGCCAGATTTTTAGACCCTCCTGCAGAGAGACGAGGAACAGATCGAGTCCTTTTTCGGTGAAGACGTAGGAGATAAGGAGTGTGCCTGGGTCGAGGGCTTGGCGAATCTCTTCCAAAGGCAACGGTTTCGACGGCTGCCATTCGTCGCCGGCAAGCACCTGGCGGATCTTGGCTTCGATCACATCGCGTTGGCGGCGGAGCTGGTCCAGCTCTTGGGTGAGCTGGCGGATGGCTTCGTCATCGGATCTCGGAGCTGATCGGAGGCGGTCGAGCTGGTGGAAAACTGCTTCATAGCGAGTCGTTACTTCATCGCGCTGTGCTATTAACTCCGTTGGGATCTCTGACATTTCGAACAGGTTCTGCTCGGCGATCAGCGTCAGGCTCTGGGTGCGGTAGCGTTCCGTGATGGCAAAGGCTTCGTCGTGGCGCCGAAGCGCGATTGAGTTGGCAAAGGCGGCTCGGTAATAAGCGCTGTATTGATTGCGAAAGGTGCTCCTGACGTCTGCAGAGACGTCGGCTTTTTGAGTCTGAGCTTCGATCACCTCGAGAGCTCGGAGAAATAGGATTCGCGCTTCGTCTGGATTTCTAGCCTCCCGATAGAAAGCACCAAGGTTCCCGAGAAACGCAGCTTGGTCTTGGCCAAGCCGCGTCGCGAATGGCAGCAGCTTCGTCATCAGATCGATTGCCGCGTCTAGCTCACCGAATTGCCAAAGGATTGAGGCCAGGTTGTTCATCGAACTCAGCGTATCCGGGTGATCATCGCCTAGCAGACGGCGGCGAACCGACAGAACCTGCTCGCCCAGCTCACGGGCTTCGTATAGATCACCCTGAGCGGAGAAGGTTGAGGCCAGGTTGTTCATCGAATTCAGCGTGTCCGGATGATCATCGCCCAGCAGACGGCGGCGAATCGAGACCACCTGATCGAGAAGATCACGAGCTCCGGATAGATCACCCTGAGCGGAGAGAGTCAAGGCCAGGTTGTTCATCGAAGCCAGCGTGTCCGGATGATCATCGCCCAGCGTCCGGCGACAGATCGCTAAATCCTGCTTATTAAGCTGAAGGGCCCCGGACAGATCACCCTGGGCCCTAAGAACTAAGGCAAGGTCGTGCATTAGCTTCAAAGTACCAATCGCCTCTTCTCCCCAAATCTGTCGAGCTGCCTCCACCGCCCGCTTCAGAACGACGCTTGCCTCGTCGTGCGAGCCCTGCTCCCACAGACGGGAGCCTACTTGGCCCATCGTCACGGGGATTAGTGGATGCTCGTCTCCGTACTCACGTTGCAGCTCGGCGAAGAATTTCTCTCGATCCGAGTCCATCGCTCGCTCGACCAGATCTGCCACAAATTGCTGAATCTCTTCAGGATCCGGCGACGCCACCTCCGGTTCAGACTTACCACCGGCGCCGACCTCACTGTCTTGGCCTAAGGCCACCGGCCCACCCAGCGTCAATAACCCGAGCATTACAACCCAGAATTTCAACTTCCTCATCACGGACTCCTTTCCACGATCCTTCCGTCGCCGAATTTCCCGGCCCGTCGAACTACTTACCTTCTCCCTAAACCCGCCAACTCGACGCCTGGCCCACGGCACCTCAAAAGTGACGCCGACCACCGTCCGACATTCCGCCGGTTCATCAGACCTGAGCAGCAGGCGCCACGGCGCCCCACCGCACCCAGGACACCAGCGCTGGTGATTTCACCTCACGCTCCCCAAGCCCGCGTGAAGAGCGCCGGAAACTTGTCATCGAGATCGAGTCGACTCTTTCGACGAGCCGATCAACCTCAAACGTTGTTCCAGTTTTCGTCCACTCTGCGCGTTCTCCATGGAAGGACAAATCGTCGTGGATCGTGGCCTCGGAGCTGGTCTCCATGCATCGCTAGCTCGAGGTTTCGGCAAGACAACGATGCAATAGAAGGAGTGGCTATGAGTAACTCAAACGTGATCGCCATCGCGGCCTACGGCAATTTCGGTCAACATGCAGGGAGTTATCCATCAAGTCAGGCGGACGACTACCAAGCCTGGTTGGACGCCATCGGCAAAGCAGGCTTCAATGTGCTGGTGATGTCGACCTTTCACGTTGACAAGACGGGCAACCTTTACGATACCGCTCACCTGGCGACGAACGGAGTGTTCAATCCCCTGGAGTCGACGAATCCGAGCCAAGCCCTGAACCCCCAGCTACCCAACCTCCTCGTGAACTTCAAATCCACCTACGGTGCCAAGGTCTACTACTCGATCGGTAACGCGGCAGGGTCGGCCGACGACATGTCCAATCTTCAGTCGCTCCTAGCCGGATATTCTTGTGATACTTCCAAGAGCAACCCCACGAATTCAAATTTCAGCAATCTGGAAGCCAACCTGGCACTGCTGAAGTCCGACTTGCACATTGATGGCGTCGACCTGGATTTCGAACCGGGCGGGACGGATCCGTACACCTCAGCGCAACAGAACATGGTCAGTCAGTTCACCTGCCTGCTCCATAGCCTCGGTCTCGGTGTCACCTTTGACCCCTTTACCAACGAAACCTTCTGGCTCGACGCCCAAGCCAACGCCTGTGATCCAGGCGGCACCGGTACCGGAACCTCGAAAGTCGACTGGTGGAATCTCCAATGCTACTCGGGCGGAGAGTACAACGATCCGAACACCTGGACCAAAAACATCGAGACCTACATCGAGAAAAACGAGAATCGGTTGGGTATCGCCGATCCGAGTACCTTCGTCATTCCAGGTTATAGCGGCGGTGCGGGCAGCCAATACTCGAGCCCCAGTACCGTTGAGAGCAATATTGCTTCTGCGGTGAACGGAACGCCGACCACCGCGGGCGGCGGCTGGATCTGGGAGCTGGGCCAATTCGATCTCAACCTCGAGACTGAGCTGATCTCCTACGCCAACGCCATCAAAAACGGCCTCGGCGGTAGCTGAGCTGACGCGTAGCCCACACGAGCGGAGCACGGTTCGTGTCGGCCTCGAGGTGAAGATCAATGGCCCTGGGTCTCGACGCGAGAGATCCAAGGGTCGTTTCCTAAACCCAGTGCTATGCTCCTCCCATGTCCGACAAAACCCCGGACACCGACGTCACCGCCCTGCTCGACGCCTGGAACCGCGGTGAGCCCGGTGCGCTGGACCGGGTGGTGGAGGCGGTCCACCCGGAGCTGCATGAGATCGCCGCGCGACTGTTTCGCGGCGAACGGTCCGGACATACCCTGCAACCGACCGCGGTAGTCAACGAGCTTTATCTCAAGCTCCACAACCAGCGACGGGTCAGCTGGCGCAATCGTGCCCAGCTCTTCGGCGTTGCCGCGCGACTCATGCGTCGACTGCTGGTCGACCACGCTCGACGTCACGCGACGCTGCGCCGCGGCGGCGGCCAGATCCACCTCTCCCTCGACGCCATCCGCGAGGCCGAAGCCCCCGAGATCGTGCGTCTCGATCGCGTGCTGGTGGAGCTCGAGCGACGCAGCGCCCGCCAGTGCCGGATCGTCGAGATGCGGGTCTTCGCCGGCCTGGGCTTCGACGAAATCGCCGAGCTGGAGAAGGTCTCCCGCTCCACCATCTCGCGGGAGTGGAAAATCGCACGACTGTTCCTGCTGAGCCAGCTGCAAGGCGCCCCGGTCGAGGCGCCGGCCGACGCGCTGACCGACGCGTCGGTCGACGCAGTCGACAAAACGGCTGAAACGCAATGAGCAGCACCGGCGAAAGCACGACCGAAGCCCACTGGGCGCGGGTCACGGACCTGGTCGACGCCGCCCTGAAACAACACGACCCGGCGAAACGCTCACACTTCCTGGATAACGCCTGCTGTGGCGACGACGAGCTGCGCCATGAGGTCGAACAGTTGCTGCGCTTCGAAGACGCGGGGTGCGACGTGCTCGACGACCCGCCGGGGTCGCGCGACGCTCTGGAGGCGGTAGCATCGATCCTCGAACGCTCGCCGGCCGACCGACGGCCCGTGCCCGGCCAACAACTCGGCCCCTACCGCATCGAGCGCGTGCTCGGGGAAGGTGGCATGGGCGTCGTCCTGCTCGCCCATGAGCCCGAGCTCGACCGCTTCGTGGCGCTCAAGCTGCTCCATCGCCAACGCCTGACGTCGGAGATGCTCGCCCGCTTCGAGAGCGAACGGCGCATCCTGGCGCGACTCGACCACCCCAGCATCGCCCGCATTTTCGGCGGCGGCACGCTGGAAGGACTGCCCTACTTCACCCTCGAAGTCGTGGACGGCGAACCGATCGACGCCTATTGCGACCATCATCGTCTGAGTATCGACGAGCGTCTCGAGCTGGTGCTCAAAGTCTGCGATGCCCTGTCCTGCGCCCACCGCAATCTGGTCATTCACCGCGACCTCAAGCCCTCAAATCTCCTGGTGACCGCCGAAGGTCAGCCCAAGCTGCTCGATTTCGGCATCGCCAAAGAGCTGACGCCCGACGGCCCCTTCGCGTCTCTGGCAGACGACGGCTTCACGCGCACCGGCCGGCAACCCTTCACCCCTGCCTACGCCAGCCCCGAGCAAGTGCGCGGCCAAGGCATGAGCACCGCGGTCGACGTCTACGCCCTGGGCGTGCTGCTCTACCGGCTGCTCTGCGGTCACCCATCGTACGAGCTCGACGCCGACGTGCTCGAGAATTGCCGACGGATCTGTGAGCAGGAGCCCCCGCCTCCGAGCCGCCGGGTGACGCCATCCGCCGCCGAGGATCGCGGCAGCGATGCCCGACGACTGCGCCGCCGTCTCGAAGGCGATCTCGACTCGATCGTCGCCAAGGCGCTTGAGAAAGCTCCGGGCGACCGCTACGCCTCGATCGACGAGCTGGCCAACGACCTGCGTCGCCATCTCGAGGGCCAGCCGGTCGCGGCCCGTCGCGACACCTGGAGCTACCGCACCAGCAAATTTCTGCGTCGCCACCGCTGGCGTCTGGCCGCAGCCCTGCTGCTCCTGACTCTGGTGACTGTCGGGTGGACGGCTCGCGATCGCAACGCGCGACGCCTGGCAAATCTTGCCGAACAACAGCAGCTCGCCACCGCGCAAGCCCAGACCGCCGAAGAACAGGCCGACGTCTTGACCGGCTTCCTGCGCAGCCTGTTGCGCTCGACCCATCCAGACGAGCGACGCGGTCAGCCCCTGACCGCTGCCGAGATCCTGCGTCGAGGCGAGTCCCGGGCACGACGCGACCTCGGCGATCGGCCGGAAATGCTCGCCCACCAGATCGAAGCCATCGGCCTGGCTCACCAGATGCTCGGCCATCATGACGACGCCCGGCCGCTGCTCGAGGAATCCCTCGCCCTACGCCGTCAGGTCTATGACGGCGATCACACCTTGATCGCCCGCGGGCTCAACAATCTCGCCGCTCTGGTCCACCTCCAAGGCGAGAACCATCGTGCGGAAAAGCTTTACCGTCTAGCCCTGGCCATGCGCCAACGACTCGGGCCGGAGCCCGGTGGCCTGACCCGCATCGAGAGCAACCTGGCGCTCCTGGCGCTCGAGCGCGGCGACCTGGCCGAGGCCGAAGATCGCTACCGACGCCTCCTCGACACCCGCCGCGAGGCCTTCGGCGACGACGATCGTGACGTCACCAACAGCCTGCGCAGCCTGGGCACCGTGCTCTATCTGCGCGGCGATTTTGAAGGCGCCGAGCCGCTCCTGCGTCAAGCTGTCGAGCGACGTCGCGTCGAACGTGACGTACGCCCCACCCGCATCGCCTCAGCGCTCGCCAGCCTCGGGCGGGTGCTGCTGCGCCAGGGGCGATACGGCGAAGCGGAGGAAATGCTGACCGAAGCTTTGGATCTGCGTCGCCAGATCTTGGGCGACGATCATCTCCACGTTGCGCTGGTCCGTAAAGATCTGGCGACGCTCTTCTTCGAGCTTGGCGAGACGGCGACCGCTGAAGTCCTCTGGCATCGCGCTCAAGCCGTGCTCCGAGCCGAGCGACCCGGCGGTTGGGAACTGGCCGACGCAGAAAGTCAACTGGGCGAACGTCTGCTCGCTCGAGGACACCGGGCTGAGGCGAAAATCTGCCTTCGAGTAAGCCATGAAACCTTGCATCGCCTGCGTGGTGAATCGTCGCTTCATACGGTCGAGGCTCGGCGACGTCTCGATAGCCTCTGACCGAAGCTCAACTCACAGACGACAAAAGAGCCCCGCGGCCGTCCGCGGAGCTCGTCTCGAGCGGGATGGACCCGCTTAGTGGCCGCGATCCGGGTTGACTGCGCGCCCAGCGACCGCCTCTCCGAAGGAGTTGCCGAAGGACGCTGCAGGGGATTTGGCGAAGCGCACCTGTCCTGAACCACCGAGGCTCTCGGTGAGTCCCTTCGACTCGATCGCGATCTCGACCAGCACACCGTCGGCGAACACATCGCCAAACTCGGCGATCGTCACGTCGAGCTCGCCATGATGATCCCGGGCGTCGTAACGCACGTCCGCCAGATCCGGACGACCCTGCGGAAATCGAACGGAGTCCGGTAAGCCGTCACCATCGCCATCGAAGGGATCGAAGGTCAAGCCACGATTCGCCAGGTCGATCGAGAAGGCCGCCGACGAGATGCCGTGGCTGCCGGAGGAGAAGACCACCGGCACCCACCGCTGGCCGTCCTCGCCCTCGTAGGCCTGCCCGAACCCGAGCACCGGCGAAGCGGCAGGGGCAAAAGCGAGACGGTTCGGATCGGCGAACGGCGAACCGCCACAGGTACCGCCAAAGATCAAGACCACGGTGCAGGAGATGTCGCCGGCATCGACTTGGGCGTCGTCGTTGGCGTCGCAACCCACCGGGCTGCCGGCGTAGGTCGAGCCGACGACGTCGGCCCAGAAGGTGCCGTCGTCGTCGAAGATCTCGAGCGCCTCGGCGATCAGATCCGCGGCGGACAAGGCCCCGGTACGATTGCAGTCCCCGCGCGGCCCAGGCCAGATCTCGACCGAGCCGTCGGAAGTGGTGCCGACGACGTCAACCGCCAGATCGTCGGAAAAAGTGGCCGCCGGATCCGTCGAGAAGACGACGGGGGCTATGATCGTGGCGTCGGTGGCCGGCGAACAGGTGGAAGTGAAGGTGATGCTCAGGATCGAGCCATCTGCCAAGGTCGCGATCGGCGGCGCCAGATCGGCGATCGAAACGTCGATCTCACCGTCAACATCGCCCAAGTCATGGAAAGCGGTGACCGCGAAGCCTGCGGGCAGGTTGAAGGCCAACGCGTCCGGGAGGTTATCGGCGTCGGCGTCGGTGTCGTCGAACGCCAGGCAGGTCTCGTCGTAGTCGATGGAGAAAGTGGCGGCAGCGATCGCGTGGCCGCCGGTGGCCAGGTCGACGTCGACGTCCACCGTTTCGAGCTCGGCGCCCGGGATCAACGCGGCGACCGACAGCTCCGGCGGCAGCAGGCCCTGATGGATGAAGGCTTGATTGTCGGTGGCCAGATCGAGGACGCCATCGCCGTCCAGGTCGGCGAGCCTCTGGACGCTGGAACCACCGCCGATCGATTCTCCGGAATCGGTGAACGTGCCACTGCCGTCGTTCTGCCAGATCCGGCCGCCCGAGTACATCGCGTCAAGATCGCCGTCCTGATCGAAGTCGTCGAGCAGGATGCCGCGGCCGACGTTCAGGATCTGGCCGCTGTCGGTGAAGACGCCACTGCCGTCATTCATCCAAACGGTCGACTGGCCGACCTTGGTCCCGCTGACGAAATCGAGGTCGCCATCACCATCGAGGTCCCCGAGGTCGAGGTCGGAGGCTTGACCTAGGATCGAGGCGATGGTGCTGCCGGCGCTGAAGTTGCCATTGCCATCGTTGAGGTAGAACTTCGCTCCGCTATTCCACTCCATGATGGCGACGTCGAGATCGCCATCACCATCGATATCCCCCAACCGATGGCCGTTGTCTCGGGCCCCAGGAAAACTCTGGCTGAGCGTGAAGACGCCGGCGCCGTCGTTGAAGAAGGTCCGCAAGCCCGGGCCATTGTGCGTGAGAATGATGTCCAGGCTGCCGTCACCGTTCAGGTCGGAGAGGGAGACATTGCGGAAGACCTCCTGTGTGCTGCCGGTTCCGAGATCCTGACCGCTGTCGGTGAAGGTTCCCGTTCCGTCGTTGAGCCAGACGGTGTTCGGGGTGTTCTTATTTCCGAAGACGGCGTCGGGATCACCATCCCCGTCCAGGTCGCCGAGGGCGCAGACGCGCGCGCCCGAGTCGTTGACCGATTGGCCGGAGGTGAAGCTGAGTCCACCTCCGTCATTGAACCAAACTTGTGTTGGAGTGACTACATCGTTGTCGCCATCGCCATCGATATCGGCCACGCAGGGACTGCCGCCAAAAGAGTAGGTCCCACCCGGGGAATATGGAAAGGTCTGGGCGTGGAATGCAGTCGCCGGCAGGATCGAAAGCAGAACGGCGAGCGCCAACAAGGCGGTCCTGGGTTTTTGAGCTGGCTGACCTACGATCTCGGGATTCATCATGACTTGCTCCTTGAGTGTTTGTTCAATGAAGCGGTCACGTTCTCAACAGCCTGCGTCCCGCCTCGTTAACAAAGAACATCGAGATCTCCAGGTAAAACCGCTCATCGAACCCTCGCTGCTATAGTCGTGGCGACCGCCATGCCCAAGTACATCCTCGAGACCGAGCGCTTGCGCCTGCGCGAATTCGAGCCGTCCGATGTCGACGACATTCGCCAGATGCTGGCGGACGAGGAGGCTCAGCGCATCTTCGCGCGGGTCGTCCACCAGCCGGACTTTCCCGAATGCTGGGTGACCCGCAATCACGAGCGCTACCTGCAAGACGGCCATGGGCTGTGGGCCCTCGAGACGAAAGTCGACGGAGCCTTCGTCGGCGACTGCGGCATCACCTATCAGAACGTTGGCGATCAGCGACTGCTCGAAGTCGGCTACCACTTGACCTTCGCCGCCCGCGGCCATGGCTACGCCACCGAAGCGGCGAAGGCTTGCCTGCGCTACGCCTTCGATCATTTGGGCGCTGAACGAGTCTTCTCGATCGTCGCGGTCGCGAATCCGGCGTCGGCGGCAGTCGCCGAGCGCATTCACGCCCGACGTGAAGAGGGTCTTGAACGCTACGACGAGCCGATCTATCTCTTTTCGACCGAGCGTTCCGATCTGACCTCCTGAGCCCCGAAGCGACGACCTGGGGTAGCATGCCCCTAGGAAAACACCCATGAAAACCATCGGCCTGCTCGGCGGCATGAGCTGGGAATCCACCGTCCCCTACTATCGACTGATCAACCAGCGGATCAGCGAGCGCCTGGGCGCTCTGCACTCCGCCGAGATCGTGCTGGTTAGCGTCGACTTCGACCCGATTGAGCGGCTGCAACGCGCTGGTGATTGGGACACCCAGGCTGAGATCCTGGTGCGGGCCGCCCGCACCATCGAGCGCGCCGGGGCGGAGTTTCTGCTGATCTGCACCAACACCATGCATAAGGTCTACAACCAGGTCGACGGCAGCCTCGACATTCCGATGCTGCATATCGCCGACGCCACCGCTGCGGAGATCAGCAAAGCCGATCTCAAGACCGTCGGGCTCCTGGGGACGCGGTTCACCATGGAGCAGGACTTCTATCGCGGCCGACTGGAATCACAGCATGGCCTCGAGGTGATAGTGCCGGAAGCCGAGGACCGCGGGATCGTGCATCGGGTGATTTATGAGGAGCTGTGCCTCGGTCAGATTCGCGACGACTCGCGGGCCGAGTACCAGCGCATCCTTTCGAAGCTCGTTGAGCAAGGCGCCGAAGGCGTGATCCTGGGCTGCACCGAGATCGGCCTGCTGGTCGGGCCCGACGACGTCTCGGTACCGACCTTCGATACCGCGGCGATCCATGCCCGGGCGGCGGCGGATTTAGCACTTCAAGATTAACCTTGCCAAAGCGCTTGCCATCGTCAACAATAAAGTGGTCGCGTCACAAAGTGGCCGCGCAACTGCGAGCCTCAAACTCGCGAACTAGAAGAGATAGGAGCATGCGTCAGTAACTTCTGAGTCTTTCGCCCTCACCCGGCAACCGATGTCTGCACCGGCGCCCTTCGACGAGCGCCGACGCCGCGGACATCCAACTCAGGAGCTGACATGTCCTCTCTACATCTTCAAAACGTTTCGTTTGCCTATTCCGACCGTGCGCCGCTGTTCTCAGGCAGCACCCTCCACCTGACCCCGGGTTGGACCGGCCTGGTAGGCGCCAATGGTGCCGGCAAGACCACCCTACTTCGTCTGCTGATGGGCGAGCTCAAGCCTCGCGACGGCCAGCTGCGACGGGAGCCGACCTCCGCACGAGTCGAGCTTTGCGCCCAGCGGGTCGAGCGGCTCGACGAGGCGATCTCCGACTTCGCCGAGCGCTGGGATGGCTTGGCGCAGCGTCTGCGTGGCCAGTTACAGCTCGAGCCTTACGATCTGGAGCGCTGGCCGACGCTTTCACCCGGAGAGCGCAAGCGCTGGCAGATCGGCGCCGCTCTCGGGTCCGAGCCTGAAATCCTGCTGCTGGACGAACCCACCAACCACCTCGACGTCGACGCTCGCGACCTGCTGTCCGCGGCACTCAATGGCTATCGCGGCATCGGCCTGCTGGTCTCCCACGACCGCGAGCTCTTGGACGAGCTGACCTCCGCGACGCTGCGCCTGGACGGCGGCACCCTGCGCCTTTGGCCGGGCGCGTATTCCGCGGCTCGCGATCTGTGGCAAGCCGAAGAGCAAGGTCAGCGCGACGCCTATGAACGCTGCCGGCGCGAAGAACGCAAGCTTCGGCGACGGCTAGCGGACAAGCGTCGGGAGCGACAGTCGGCTCAAGGCCAGATCAGCGCCCGCAGCCGCATGAAAGGGCCACGGGATCACGACGCCCGCACGATGGCGGCGAAAAATCGGGTGCAAAACGCCGAGCAACGACTCGGCCGACAGGTCGCCGTCGCCAAACGTCGGATGGAGAAGAGCGCGGCGGAACGCGCGGCGTTTCGCTTCGAACGGGCCCGGGGACGGTCGCTCTTCGTCGACTTCGAGCCCTCGCCGGGTCGGCGACTGATGGTCCTGGAGGCGCCGGCGCTGGAGGCCGGGGAGCGGACGATCCTGCGCGACGTCCACCTGGTCGTCGAACGCTCGACCCGAGTCTGGCTGGCGGGGGCGAACGGCGCCGGCAAGACGACCCTGTTGACGGCGCTCCAGGCCGCCGCGTCGATTCCCGAGGATCGCTGCCTCTATCTGCCCCAGGAATTGGGGGTCGCCGAGGCTCAGGGGTTGCTCGAAGAGCTGCGAAGCTTGCCGGCCGACGATCGGGGGCGAATCCTCGAGCTGGTGGCAGCCTTGGGTTGCGACCCCGGGCGTCTGCTGGCGTCCGAAGCGCCGTCGCCGGGGGAAGCGCGCAAGCTGAAGCTCGCCTTCGGCCTCGGTCGTCAAGTCTGGGCGCTGCTGCTGGACGAGCCGACCAATCACCTCGACTTGCCGTCGATCGAACGGCTCGAGGCGATGCTCGCCGACTACCCGGGAGCGCTGGTGCTGGTCACCCACGATCAAGGGCTCGCTGAGGCCTCGACGGACTCGATCTGGCGCATCGAAGAGGGTCGGATCGCCTGAGAAAACGCCTCTCGCCGGGGGAGCCACAAGCGGCGTATAATGCCGCAATTCACGGGGCGATTTGATGGCAAAAGCTTACGACGTGGCGATCGTTGGCGCCGGCCACAACGGGCTGGTGTGTGCCGCTTACCTGGCGCGCGCGGGACGCTCAGTCCTGGTGCTCGAGCGACGCGAGGAGGTCGGTGGCCGGGCGGTGACCGAAGAATTCGCCCCCGGCTTTCGCTGCTCAGCGACGTCCTCAGGCGTCGAGACCTTCGACCCGACGATCGTCGCGGAGCTGGGGCTCGAAAAACACGGGCTGTGTTGGCTCGATTCGGGCGGCATCCTGGTTCCGCGGGTCGACGGTGAGGCCTTATTCCTGGCGCCGCGGCAAGGACAGACGCCCACCGGCTGCCCAGCCACCGATGCCGAGCCACTCGCCAAGTTCGACGCGTTTCTCAGACGCCTGGGAGACGCGCTGCTGCCGATCCTGTCGAAGCCGCTCCCCGACCTGGAACCGACCGGTCTCGGCGGCATCTTCGAGCTGCTGGGCACCGGCTGGCTGCTGCGCCGGATGGGGGGCCAAGACCTGCAGGAGGCGATGCGTTTCTTGCCGATGCCGATCGCCGACGTCGTCGACGAACGTTTCGAGGACGACGCGCTGCAAGCGGCGATCGGCGCCGGGGGCATCGCCGGCAGCTGGCTCGGCCCCCGTTCACCGGGCAGCGCGCTCCATCTGCTGCTGCATCGTCTCGGCCACTGCCGTGGCGCTCTCGGCTTTCCACGGGCCGCGGTCGGCGGCACTGGCGCCCTCACCTCCGCCCTGCGTCAGGCGGCCGAGGCCGCCGGCGCGACGGTTCGCACCGAGACGCAGGTCGAACGCATCCGAGTCAAGAAGGGGACATCCATCGGCGTCGCCCTCGCGTCCGGCGAAGAGATTTCAGCCTCGGTCGTGGTTTCAAATGCGGACCCCAAAACCACGCTGCTCCAGCTGGTCGGGCCGACGTTCTTCGAACCCTCGTTCACCCTCCCCGCCAGCCACATTCGCTCCCGAGGTACGGTGGCGATTGTCAAATTTGCTCTCGATGCGTTGCCGACCTTCACCGCCGCACCGCAAGATCCTGCCCCTCTCGCCGGCCGCATTCAGATCGGCGCCTGTCTCGACGACTTGGAAAAGGCGTTTGACGACACCAAATACGGCCGCTTGGGGGAACGCCCTTACCTCGATCTGTCGATCCCGACCTTGGGCGACCCGAGCCTGGCCCCGGAAGGCCAGCATGTGCTCCATGCCTGGGTGCAGTTTCCGCCCTACCATCTACGCGACCGGAGCTGGGAGGCGGCGCGGGATGATTTGGGTTCGATCGTCGAACGGCGGATCGAAGAACACGCGCCGGGCTTCTCGGACCGAATTCTGGTCCGCGACGTCCTGACGCCGCTCGATCTCGAGCGTCGCTTCGGCATGAGCGAAGGCTGCCTCTACCACGTCGAGCCGGCGCTTGATCAGTTTCTCTATATGCGTCCATTGCCGCGCTGGTCCCAACACCGAATGCCGACCCGCAACCTCTACCTCTGCGGCTCCGGCACCCATGGTGGTGGTCCGCTCACCGGCCTCGCCGGTCGCAACGCGGCGCGGGCGATTCTGGCGGACGGTTAACTGGGTTCGCGTCTCGCCAACCCAGCTCCCGGCGGATCTGATCGAATAGACCATCCCCCGGGATGGCTTGGACCCGACCGCTCTTGAGGTCGTCGAATCGCTTTTCGGCTTCTGCTATCCAGCAAGGATCCATAGTCGCCGTCTTGAGCCTTGCGAGGGATTGGAATCCTTCGCGGCTTCGCACGTCCCTGACGGGACGACGTTAGAAGGGGCGGCGCGCGGGAGATCCGTGCGCCGCCCCAAGAATAATGTAGGCGAGGAGGTCATGAGATCAGAAAAACCCTTCCAACGGAAAATCTACCCAGCCAGTCCCGAGGCACTCGAGATACCACACACCCAGCGTGGCGATAGGCGTCGCCGCAAGCAAGAAGTCTTCGGCCTGCGATCTACTGTGTAAGACACCGTTTCCGCAGAAATGTTCACTTCAGAAGCTAACGAAGTAGCTCAAATCCTTTCGCCGCGGCGGATAGCTCGATCTCCTGGGGCAGATGACGACCGTCGAGCCAGACGATCCACTGCTCGTCGAGCAGGGCGGAAAGCTCCTCGAATGCGGCGGTGAGCTGCTTGAGGTTGCCGACTTTGCGGACCTCTCCCCAGACGTCGAGGTGGGACGCGGAACCGGATTCAGGATTCCAGAGGAAGAGCGGCACTGAAAGTCGATCGAGGTAGCGACGGGCCTGGGCCGGAGTCAGAGAGGTGTCGGTGTCAGGGGTTTCTGCGGGCACGATCACCACCGCTCGACGGTTGCGGCCGCGGTAAGCGGCGAGGCCAGCGACCGCGACGGCGGAGGCGAGGCGCGGCTCCTCGTCACTGCCCTTGAAGGAAACGCCGGTGAGCAGCTGATAGAGATCGCCCAAGGCGCCGTCGTAAGGCGGCGAGGTCGGGAAAAGGTTGAAAGTAGCAGCCACCCCCTCGGTCTGCTCGGGAACCGTGCCCAGGAGCCGCAGGCGCTGATCGCCGGACAGGCGCAAGGACTTGGGCGGCTTGTAGGCTTCTCTGGGATCGACGAAACGCGGAAAGGATCGTCCACGCACCACCACGATCTCGGCACTGCCTTTTTCGAAGGTGATCACCCGCAGGGCTTCCCCATTCTTGGTGAACCAGCCCTGAGCGGTCGCGGCGGTCGGAGCCTGCCGCGGTTTTTTCTGCGCCCGGATCGCCAGCGCGGTGATCTCGGTCGACACCTCGTCGGCGTAAGCGCCACCAAAGGTGAGATCGACTCGGGAGACCACATGGTTGTCGAACTCGAGCTCGACGTGCAGCAGATGCAGCTGGGACTCATCGACCGACGGCAGCTCGAGGCGTCGAGGATCGGTGACGGTCAGGGGCTTGCCGTCGAGAGAGGCGGTGACCGCCTTGGGTTCGGCGCCAGCCTGGCTTTCCCAGGAGATGCGGGCGAGGCGCGGCTGACCCGGTCGCTGGGGCTCGAGCACGACGCTGGCGACCGCCGGCTCACTCGGCAGATTCAGCCACTGACTGACCCGCCCGAGCTCGCGCCCAGAGGCGTCGAGGGCGATCGCCTGGAGATGACGAGGAGCGAGCTCGGAACCGAAGTCGCAGTCCCGAATCCAAGGGGCGCCGCGCAGGGTGCCCAGACTCTCGCCGTCGAGCCGCAGCTCGACCGCCGCCACGCCTTCGCCGACCACCACCTCGACCGGCTTGACGCCGAGGAACAGACCCAAAAATAGAGAGGCGAAAGCGATCATTGGTCACACCTTAAGGGTAATAGCCGGCACGGGTCCGCACTCGGGCGCCGCGAGCGTCGACCTCGACCTTGACCTTGCGAAAAGTCGACTCGGTGCCGGCGCTCGGCGCTGGATAGGCGATCAGATAACCCGATCGCAGCTCTTCAGAAATCTGCAGATAAACCTCCGCCAGCTCGGCGAGACCGGCGACGAAGGTCGCGCGGCCGCCGGTCTCCTCGGCCAACCGCTCGACGGTGCGCCGCTGAGCCTTCTCCTCAAACGCCGCCTCAAGACCGATGCAGTAGAGCCGCACGCCGGCACGACGGGCGGCGTCTAAGGTCTGCTCATAGGTCAGGCGGCTGCCCTCGTCGAGACCGTCGGTGAAGAGGATCAGCGCCGGGGAACCGCCCATGCCCTGAAAGCTGTTGAATGCCCGGACCAGCCCATCGTACAGTGCGGTACCGCCGAGGGCTCCCAGGCCGGCCAAGGCACGCTCGCGCTCAGGGGCGTCGGCAGCAAAGCCGGCGTCGACGGTGAGGTTGTCGGCGAAAGAGAACACCGCCACACGGTCGTCTTCGGTGTGCACCGCGGCAGCGGCAAAAGCCCGGGCGGCGTCGACCACGATCGGTAGGTGGGGCGCCATCGACACCGAGCGATCGATCAGGACCGCGGCGGTCAGGGGCACCTCGCTCGCGGGTTCGAAGCGCTCGATGCGTCGTTCAGAACCGGCGTCGAAGACCCGGAATTGCTCCTGCGTCAGGTCGCGGATCGGGGTGCCTCCCGAGTCGGTCACCAGGATCGGCAGCTCGACCAGACGTACGTCAATGATGTCGGTGAACGCGGTGGCGCCGAAAACCACCACGTCTTCCGAGGAGGTGCCATCGGCCAGATAAGCGACGGCCCGCACCACCGAAGCGCCAGCGCTGCCGGCCAAGGTCAAGCCGTGCTCGAACGGCGGCTCGGTCAAGGTCGCCACCGACTCGTCGTTCAAGAACAGCTCGAGTCGTTCGGGGGGCTTGTCGTCCGGGGTTTCGACCTGCACTCGAGCGGTGACGCCACCCGGATAAATGCCGCCGGGTCGCGGTTCGACCAGCTGCACTCGGAAACGCTGCGCCCCTTGGTTGAGCCACACTTGATCGGTGCCGATCTCGGCGTCGTCCCGAAAGCCCACCACCCGCACTCGATGGGGTTCCGGGGTGTCCCCGAGATCGAGCTCGACGCTATAGGGCGGGCGCCGCTTGGAGAGCACCGGTTTCTCGTCGAGGAAGAACGTCACCTTGTCGACCTCGACCGAAGCTCGGGCGCGAAATCGTACTTTGCCGACATGGACGTTGCCCCGTGGCGGGTAGAGTCGTAGCGCCGGGCGGTCGCTCGGCGCCTCAACCGCCGTCGGCGCCGCCACTGGCGGCAGCCCCTCGGGGTTGGGGATCTCGAGCTCTCGGATCACTTGGGCAAAGCGCCCGCTGTAGACGTCTTCGAGCAGCAGGCGCAGGCTGGTCGCCCCGGGACGCAGATAACGGGTAAAGCCGATCGGCACCGTCGTCGCGGCCTCCGGGGTCGGACCCTCGAAACGGTAGCGAAAGCTCTCGAACAGCTGGCCGTCGCGGATCACCTCGCCGACCAGGCGAAAATGGTGGAAGAGCTCCCCCTCGCCGTCCCCCGAGGGTTCTCCTGCGGCGTTGGCGTCAGCTCCAGCTTCTTTGTCGGCATCAGCATCAGACGAGTCGCCCCCGAAGCGCTGGCCGGGGGCCGCGTCGCGGGTGACGCCGAGCATCACCCGCACGGCGGTGCGACTCTGCTTGCGGGCTGGAAAGTCGAGCTGGACGCCGACCTCGAAGGTCTCGGCGCCCCGCGGCAGATCGGTGGCACTGGCCGCCAGGTTGGCCAACCACTCCGGCGACGGCAAGGGCGGCGAGAGGGCCGTCCGCAAGACCTGGTCGTAGTCGGTGATGCGTGCGATCTCGCGCTGGGTGTAGCGCAGATAGTCCTCGGCGCACAGTTCGTGAATGTTGGTCGACGGCAGACGGCCGCCGGAACGCTGGATCGGCCGCAGGCTCTGCCCCGGAAGATAGATGTCATAGGGCACGCTCTCCGCGCGCCGATGAAGGATCACCGGGAAGCGACGGTCGGTGCGCTCGCTGGCCCCGTAAAACCAGATCTCGAGCTCGCGCGACCGCGAATAACAGACCGCGACCGGCTGGCCGTCGGGCAACGACCAGCCGCCCGGCGGGCCGTTGAGCAACAGCAGCATGAAGCGCGGATCGTCGAACGGCGGACCGCCCGGGGAGTCGCGATAACGCTCCCAGCGCTCCTTGAGCTCATTCTGAGGGGTTTTGCGATCGGGATCCCGCGGCTCCCAAAATGCGCGCATGAAAAGATCGCGCCGGAAGTCTTCGCTCAAGCGCAAGAAGTAATCCAGCTCGGGCGGCGAGAGCAAGCCGCGAACGCTGCGCAGCCAGTCGAGATAGCGCGGGGCGAGCTGACCGAGCGCCTCTTGGCGGGCCTCCGGCGTCAGCGGCATCTCGGCGCCGGTCGGCAGCGGTGTCTCCTGGGCGGCCACACCCAGTGCAAGGTGGGTCAGAAGCAGCGCCGTCAGGAATCGTCGCCAGCACGTCATGCGAACGATTGTACGTCGTGCACCGGCGTCCGGTCTGCCGGCGCATTGTAAATTGTCGGATACGAGTGTTCGGACGCAGGTGCCCGGCGACCCAGGCCGGGCCGCCGATCGCCGGGCTCAGACGACTTCGTCCAACGGCCCCGTCAAACGACGCCGTACTTGAGCATCGCGTCCGCGACTTTGAGGAAGCCGGCGATGTTGGCACCCTTGACGTAGTTGACGTAGTCATTGTTGTCGCGACCATGCTCGACGCAGCGATCATGAATTTTGCTCATGATGCGGCGCAGCTTCTGGTCGACCTCCTCGCGCTCCCAGGAGATGCGCAAGGCGTTCTGACTCTGCTCCAAACCGGAGACCGCGACGCCGCCGGCGTTGGCCGCCTTGGCCGGACCATAGAGCACCTTGTCGCTGACCAGAGCATGGACCGCGTCGAGGGTGCTCGGCATGTTGGCACCCTCGACGACGCCGACCACGCCGTTGCCGATGAGGGTCTTGGCGTCGTCGCCGTCGAGCTCGTTCTGGGTCGCGCACGGAAACGCCAGCTGCACCGGTACCCCCCACGGCCGCTTCCCGGGATGGTAGGTCGCGGAGTCGAATTGCTCGGCGTATTCGGAGATGCGCCCACGGCGAACCTCCTTGAGGTCGATCAGCCAATCGAGCTTTTCGCGAGTGAAGCCGTCCGGCTCGTGGATGAAACCTCCGGAGTCGGACGCGGTGACCACCTTGGCTCCCTGCTGCAGCAGCTTCTCGATGGTGTAGAGGGCGACGTTGCCCGCCCCGGACACCGAGCAGACCTTGCCCGCGATGCCGTCGCCGATGCGCTCCAGCATGTCCTCGGCAAAATAAACGCTGCCGTAGCCGGTGGCTTCCTTGCGGATCAGGCTGCCGCCGAACGACAGGCCTTTGCCGGTGAGCACGCCGACGAAGCGATTCTGCATGCGCTTGTACTGGCCGAACATATAGCTGATTTCCCGAGCGCCGACGCCGATGTCGCCGGCCGGCACGTCGGTGTCTTCGCCGATGTGGCGCTGCAGCTCGATCATCAGCGAATGGCAGAAGCGCATCACCTCGCGATCGGTCTTGCCCTTGGGATTGAAGTTCGAGCCACCCTTGCCGCCGCCTAAGGGCAGGCCGGTGAGGCTGTTCTTGAACACCTGCTCGAAGCCCAAGAACTTGAGCACGCTCTGATTCACCGACGGGTGGAAACGCATGCCGCCTTTATAAGGCCCGATCGAATTGTTGAACTGGACTCGCCAGGCCCGATTGGCGCGAATCGTGCCGTTCTGATCTTCCCAGGTCACCCGAAAGATGACGATGCGATCGGGCTCGGTCATGCGCTCGAGGATCTGAGCCTCTCGATATTCCGGGTGCTCGAAGACATAAGGCATCAAATATTCGACAACTTCTTGCACCGCCTGGTGAAACTCCGGCTCGCCAGGGTTGCGCCGAATCAACCCACTCATAAAGTCATTGACAGCCTTATTGATCGAATCTGTGCTCATCGCATTTCCTCTCTTGCGCTCGACGGCAGATGCCACGATCGCGGCATCTCCCCTGCCAAAAATTCAGAGATCAAATCCTTAAAAACCAAAACCTCAGAAGCTAAGGAATCAGAAGGCAAAATCTCAAAAAAGTGCTCGCGGTCCATGCTGTTTCGACCTCCGTGTCGGGGCCCCGCGGATATGGGAAGTCCACCGGCGAGTCACGGCCGGACCTCCAGGTATTGATCGCGATCGATGCTTGAAATTTCGGTTTCTGGAGCTGTCGCGGATCGGGGGCGGTGATATCTAAACGCCTGGCAGGGTCTCCAGGGCGAGGGCAGAGGGTCTCGTCGGCAGTCTACAAATTAACCGTCCGAGCATAGGGCCTGACCCTTTGAGCATAGGGCGTCTGAGCATGGGCGCAGATTGTAGAGCGATCGATCGCAAGCGACAAGCAGTTTTTTAAGTTTCGACCTATCAAAGACTCAGTTACTGTAGGGCTGCTGGCGGACACCCCCACCTCAAAAGATTCGAATCATGAAAGTTTCCTTCGGTCCCTGGTTGCGCGCGCTGGCCATCAATCTCGGCGTCGCCCTGTTCAGCGTCTTGCTGCTGCTGACGGTCATCGAAGTGGCGCTGCGCCTGTCAGGGTTTTCTTACGTGCTCTACCCCCAGGACATCGAATTTGGCAAGCCGGATCCTCAGCTGATGAAAATCGGCTTCGAGGAAGACGATGAGGTCTTCTGGGTGACGCGCGGTTATGGGGAGAAATTGGCCGAGCTCCGCTCCCGACGACCAGCGGTGCTCTTTCTCGGCGACTCCTGCACTCACCTCGGTCATTATGACGATCAGCTCGCGCAGCTGGTGGCGCAACGACAGGGCCAAGCCATCAGCTACGGCAACCTCGGAGTCGCCGGCTGGTCGTCGTACCAGGGGCGCCGTCAGCTGGAGCGCGACGTGCTGCCGATCGAGCCCGAGGTGGTGACGATCTACTACGGGTGGAACGACCATTGGATCGGCTTCGGCATCGAAGACAAGACGGTCGCCTTGGTCAAGCGGGTGTTCTCCGGCCGGTGGAGTCGCTTGCGGGTGGTCCAGCTGGCGACCCAGGCGGTGGTGGCGATCGGGGCCCGCGAGACCGCATACCCCAACCGAGTCTCGCTGGCGGACTTTCAGGACAATCTGCGCGCCATGGTGCGTCAGGCGAAAGCGAGCGGCATTCGGCCCCTCTTGGTGACCGCCGCGACGTCGCACGTCGCCGGCCAGGAGCCTGAGAAGCTGGCCCAGCGCTGGCTGCGAGAGCTGTCCGAGCTGGTGCCACTCCATCAGAGCTATGTCAACGCGGTGCGTGACGTCGCCCGCCAGGAGGGCGCCCCCCTATGCGACATGGCGGCGCGCTTCGACGCCTTGCCGCGACCGGAGGT
This sequence comes from Carybdea cf. marsupialis auct. non (Linnaeus, 1758), assembly GCA_010016065.2. Taxonomy (NCBI): domain Eukaryota; kingdom Metazoa; phylum Cnidaria; class Cubozoa; order Carybdeida; family Carybdeidae; genus Carybdea; species Carybdea cf. marsupialis auct. non (Linnaeus, 1758). Next base: position 31,643 of record JAAAKL020000011.1, on the reverse strand, counting down.
CGAGCGCTCGTTCATGGCCGACGGCATCCACCTGACCGCCGAAGGCGACCGGCGACTGGCGACGATGTTCTACGACTGCTTCGAGCGCGAGGGCTGGCTCGGGCTCATCGCTCGCTGACCATTCGTCGCAGCACCCGGCGCAGAGTCTCGATGCCGCGCAGAAACGCGTCGACCGGCACCGATTCGTCGACCGCATGAATGCCCCGGGTGTCCTGCGCGTTGATCGCGAACGGCGAAAACCCATAGGCAGCAATGCCTCGTTCCCGGAAGTAGCGAGAGTCGGTGGTGCCCGAGATGAACGTCGGCACCACCGGCGCGCGGATCGCCAGGCTCTCTTCAAGGGCCAGGTAGAGCGGATGGTCGCGCGGTGAGGCCGGAGCCTGCGGCGCGTCCAGCACCACCTCGACCTCGATGCCGTCGCCGAGCCGTTCCTTGACCTGGGCGAGAAAAGCATCGCTGTCGGTGTCCGGCAAGAGACGGATGTCGATCGAGGCCGAAGCCCGCGGCGAGACGATGTTTGAACCGCGTCCATTGTCGAGCTCGGTGACCTGCACCGAGTCGAGAAAGTAAACCGGCAGGCCGGGGGCCAGGGCCAGGGAGCCGGGATCTTCCCCAGCCTCGAGGCGCCGCATGAGCTCTGCGGAGCGGCCACCCTCGAGCTGGGCCAAAGCTCCCAGGTACATGAGCACGGCCTCGTGGGTCCGCAAGCGCGGTGGGCTGTCGATCAGGCGCGCCAATCCCCTCACCAGACGATGGGTGGCGCTGCCCATGTGCAGGCCCGAAGCGTGCCCGCCCCGACCGGTGGTCGTCACCCGCAGCCACAGCGGACGCTTTTGAGTCACCTCGATCCCCCACCAGATCAGCCGATCGTTGAGCACCCGATTGGCGCCGCCTTCGTTGAGCACCCCGGCGACGTCGGCGAAGAGTTCGGGATGAGCCTCCAGCAGCCATTTCGCCCCTTGGCTGCCGCCGGTCTCCTCGTCGGCAACCCCGAGCAGGATGACGTCGCGGTAACGTGGCACGCTGGCCTGGGCAAGGTCGATCACCGCCGCCAACTGGGCGATGCCGAGCCCTTTGACGTCGAGCGCGCCGCGGCCCCAGACTTTGCCCGCCACGCGACGGCCGGAGAACGGCTCCTGCTGCCAAGGGCTGCCGGCCGGCACGACGTCGATATGATGCATCAGGACCAAGGCGCCGTGGCCCTCGCCCCGGATCGGCTCCGCGGTCGCCTTGAGCCGGGCGTAGAGACTCGAGCGGCCTTTCGGGCTGGTGAGAATCTGACTTTCAATGCCCACGCGATCGAGGAGGCCGGCCAGGTACTCCGCCGCCTCGAGCTCGTTGCCCGGCGGATTGGTGGTGTCGATCTGGAGGTACTCGCGCAACCAGTGAACGCTTTCCCTCTCTCCCAGAGGCAACGACGATGCCATTGAAGGCTCAGCGGCGGCGGCCAGCGGCGGCCCGAGCAGAATCGCCGAGAGCAGAATCCCCAAGCACAGGACCACCGAGAGCAAACGGGCCACGGAGCGAGTCACCGACATAAGGGCGAGTTTATTTCATGGAGTCTCGGCACCGGCAGACGCAAGGCGCCACCTCAGGTCAAAATAGGGCCGTGCCCGAATCCATGACCGATTCCCGAACTGATCCCCAGGCCGATTCGCAGGCCGATTCCCAGCCGAAGACTCAGACCGTGGCGAACGCGACGCGTCGCGTTCTCTTCTGGGTGGGCGCCGCCGCGATCATCGTCCGTTTTTTCTACTTCGCGGAGCACGCGGCGTCGCCGTTCTTCAATATCGCGATTCTTGACGAGAAGTTCTACGACACCCTCGGTCGGGCGCTCGCCGCCGGCGAGGAGGTGTCCGGGCTGAATCCGGGATTCAGGCCCTGGCTCTATCCGCTCTTTCTCGCCGGTTGGTTTCGACTGGGGGGCGAGTGGGGATACGTCCTGGCGGTGTGCGCCCAGCATCTGCTCGGCGCAGCGGTGGCGGTGCTGGTAGCGGATCTGGCGATCCGTCTGTTTCGCCGTCCGGCCGCCGGTGCCCTGGCGGGTGCTCTCTATGTGCTCGCCGGACCGCCCCTCTTCTTCGAAGGCGAGCTGCTGATCACCGGCCTGTTCACGTTTCTGGTGACCGCCCAGCTGTGGATCCTGAGTCGTCTTCGGATCGACGATCCTGACACACCCTTTTGGCGAGAAGGGGCGGGCTGGTTCGGAGCGGGCATGTGGACGGCTCTCGCCGCCCAGGCTCGGCCCAATATGCTGCTCTTCCTCGCCGCTTACATACTTGGCGCGATGGCGATTCGACGGGGGCGACCGGCGAGACGCTGGCTGCTGGTCGCCACCGCCTGGACCGGCGCCTTCACCGTCCTGATCGGCTTCGCGCTGCTCAATCAGCAGCTGACCGGCCGCTTTCAGCTGACCGGCGGCTCCGGTGGCGTCAACTTCTATCTCGGCAACAAGATCGGCGCCGACGGCATGATTCCGCGGCAGGATCGTCGGGTGACCTACGGCGACGAATATCGAGACTCGGTGCAGGTCTTCGCCGAGGAGCTTTATCTGGAGGAAACAGGCATCGCCGCCTCCGAGGCAACCCCGGAGGAAGTTTCCCGCTACTGGCTCGGCCGTTCGCTCGACGACATCGTCAGCGATCCGAGGCGCTGGTTCCGGCTCGTCGGCCGCAAGCTCTTATTCCTGACCTGGAATCATGAAATCCCTAATAACAAAAACTACGAATTCATCCGTCAGCACGAGTCGACGCTGCTCTCCACGTTGCCGGTGCGCTGGTGGCTGCTGCTGAGTTTCGGGTTGCTCGGGGCTCTCAGCGCCTGGTCTTTGGGCGGAGCGCGGGGCCTGAGCGGCCCGCCCCCCGATGGGTTCGCGTCAGCGCGCCCCCTGCTGCTCTGGATCCTGGCGTTTCTCGCCCTGCACGGCCTCGGCGTTGTGTTTTTCTTCGTCAATAGCCGCTACCGGATCCCGATGTGGCCAGCGATGGCGGTGCTGGCCGCCGGCGGCATGCTGTCCCTCCTCGACACCCTGCGGCGTCGCCCGTGGCCCGCTCGCGCCCTCGTGCTGGCCACCGTCGTCAGCCTCGCGATCCTCTCGCGGGTCAATTGGCTGCAGGTGGAGTCGCCGAGCTTCGCCCGGGATTATTTCTTTCGTTCCCTCGCCAATATGGAGAAGGGTCGCCTCGAGGCCGCCCAGGCCGACGCGCGGGCCAGCGTCGCCCTCGACTCCGTCGCCCCCGCCGCCCGTTTCCATCTCGGCAACGTCGAGCTCGCGCTGGGTGACGACGACCTCGCGTATCGACACTTCCTGGTCGCCTCCCATCTTTCCCCGCCCGAGCCCCGGATCTACAACAACTTAGGGATCATCATCGAACGCCGCCACCGACCGGGGCTGGCGTATCGTCATTATTTGCAGGCCCTCGAGGTCGCCGACAACTACGCGCCGGCGCTGGTCAACGCGGCCTTGCTCGAGCTGCGGGCCGGTTTGAGACGGCGGGCGGAGCAGAAGATCCTTCGCGCTGAAGAGCTGGGGCTCGACTCGGTGCTGCTGGTCTGTGCCCGTGCTTTCTTGGAAAGTGAGCGCGGCAATCTCGCGGTCGCGCGACAGTTGCTCGAAGAAGCGCATCGCGACGATCCCGAAACGGTTCGCCGGCTGGTCGAAGAGAATCAGAAACGCCTGGTGCCCAAGCGATTGAGCTCGCCAGGCTCATAGTCCTAACTTTCACTCGACGGGAACTCCTTTCGTCGGCCGGTGGTCGAAACTAGAAAGAGAGGCACCCCGGGGACATCAAGCCTCCTAAGGTTTCAATAAATATGGTTTCCATGAACATGGTTTCCATAAACCTGGAGGAGATCCACCATGGCCGAACCCAAGGTTTCACCCGCAGGCCACCAGAAGCTCGACACCTCAAATCCTGCGAATCACGACCCATTTTCAACCTTTGCGCTCGAGGAAGCTGAAGACAATCGAATCTTGAAAGCTTCGATGTGGTTTGCGGTTGTGGTTCACACTGTCCTTTTATTGATCAATTTTCCGACGCTGTACAGCCCGCCCGCCGCAGAGACGAACGAACGGATCATTCATGCTTATGTCATGAAACGTTACCAGCCGCCGCCGCCTCGACCGCCGGAAGAGATCCCGCCCAAACGCGTCAAACGCACGCCAGTGCCAGACCCGACGCCTCACGATCCGGAACCGATCCGGTTGGATGAACCGCAGGCGAAAGTCGATCTGCCAGATTTAGATGAAGATTTCTTCCAGATCCCGGACGCGCCACCCGCGCCACCGGAACCGGAAGGGCCCATCATGGTCAACGGAGAAGTCACGCCGCCGGAAAAAATGCATGCTCCCCAACCCGCCTACACCGAGATCGCCCGCCGGGCAGGGATCAAAGGCACCGTGATCGTGCAAGCGGTCATTGACAAGAAGGGCGAGGTGACCCAGATCAAGGTGCTCAAACAGCTACCGATGGGGTTGACCGAAGCGGCGGTCACCGCGATGCGGCAATGGAAATTCAAGCCCGCCACGCTGCGCGGCAAACCGGTCGACGTTTATTTCAATTTGACGGTCACGTTCCGTTTGCAATAGACGCAGGAGGGCGGGCGACCACCCGCCCTCGATAGAACTTAAAGATCTTGAATTTCCGTCGTTTGCCAGGGCTCGGAACTTTCAATTCATCCAAGAACTCGAGGCGACCAAAAAATATCCCGGCGTGGCCGAGCCAAGCCTCGTACTCATCCGTCCGGATCTGCGAAACTTCGACCACCAACAAAGCTTCTTCGCCCGCCCGGCCGCGAAGTCCCGACTCGTCGATGCCCCAAATAGCGAGTTGAGGCGCGCGGCCGTGCTCATGATTTTTGTGATGATCGAGCACATAGAGCTCGGCTTGCACGTCGTCGGCCAACGCAAACTCGAGGCCAGCGCCGAGTTTGTAATTGTCCGCGACCAAGATGCGTTGACCTGAATCCGTCGACGAGAGATCGACCAGATGGGTCTGCGCTTGTTGCGCCACTTCCGAAGCGCCGACGAACGGCTCGCGAACCGATCCAAGGTGGAGTCGTCCGGATCCCAGCTCGACCAGGACCAGGCCGATCGCTACGGCGCCAAGGGTCGGAGCCAGGGCCACCCCAGCCCACCACCCGCGGCCTCGACGGCTGAGGCGACGCAAGGTCGAAGGCAGATACGGCAGCAGCGCGACATAGCCGGGCAGCGGCCAGTGGACCACCGTCAACCCACTGTCTTCAAACGGACTGGCGAGAAAGAAAAAGGCCAGGTAGGCGAGGGCGAAGGTGACGGTCAGACCCGCGCGATCGTCGCCTGCGCGAGCTTGGCGCCAGAGGCGAACCAGGACGACGATCAAAGCGGCATAAAGCAGCGGAGTGATCAAAAGAGCTTGGGCCGCCAGGTGCTCGAGCATCGCTTCGGCGTCGAGACGGCTACCGTGCCGCCCGCCCAGGTAGTAGCGGATCGGCGCAAAATCACCGCGCAGGTTATGGATCACCGACGGCAATAGACCACCCGCTAGCAGCGCACCCATCAGCCAAGGACCCGGTCCACGCCAGTGTTGCCGCCCGGAGCGGCTCATGAGCAGGTAAACCAAGGCTGCTGCCGGCGTCAGGATGAAGCGATAGTGGGTCAGAAGCCCGACGGCGCCCGTCAAGCCGGCCAAGAGCCAAAAACCGATCCTCGGCTCCGATCTTGAGCTCGAGCTCGATGCCGTGGCCCGCTCGAAGCCGAGCAGGAAAAGCGCCGTCAACGGCAGCAGGATAGCGTCTGGCACCGCCAGAAGCCCGAGTTGAGCCAAGGCCGGGATGACGAGCGAGGCGCCGGCCGCCAGCCAGGCATCCCGCGCCCCGACCAGGGGGCGCGCCCACCCATAAACCAGGGCCGGAAACAACGCCCCGAGCAGCAAGAAAAGCAGACGTGCCCCAAGAACCGTGTTGCCAGCGATCTCGGTGCCCAGTCGAACCGCCATCGCGGTCACCGGCGGATGATCCGCGTAAGCGATCGCCGGTCGCTGACCGCATTGCCAGTAAAACGCCTCGTCGCCGAATAGATCGAGCCCTGCCGCCACCCAGATCTTGGCCGCGGTCAGTGCCAGGAGGCAGAGGACGATGGCTCCCTGGGGCTGACGCCCCAGGCGACTCGCTTCAGCCCCTCCAGGGCCGATCAGGGCATTCACGCGCGGACCTTACCAGCTCCTGCGCAGCAGAGGTGTCAGCCCACCGACGGTGGGCTGACCAAGAGGCTAAGCTGACCGAGCGCTTAAGCCGTTTCGCTCAGGAAGGTCCGGAGCTGGGCGATGCCGCCATCGCGACGTAGCTTGCGCAGCGCCTTGCCTTCGATCTGACGGATGCGCTCACGGGTGACCTTGAACGCCTTGCCGACCTCTTCCAAGGTGTGCTCCGAGGAATAACCGACGCCAAAACGCATGCGCAGGATCGCTTCCTCGCGCGGCGCCAACATCTTGAGCATATTGCCGGTCTTCTCCCGCAGGTTGGTGGTGATCACCGACTCGGTGGGAGAGGTGGCGTTTTTGTCCTCGATGGCATCCTTGAGATGACGGTCGTCCTCGTCGCCGATCGGAGTCTCGAGCGAGATCGGCTGCTGGGCGATCTTCATGATCTTGCGCACCTTGGACACCGGCATATCCATGCCCTTGCCGATCTCCTCGGCGGTCGGCTCGCGGCCGAGCTCATGGACCAACGAACGGGTGGTGCGCGCCAGCTTGTTGATGTTCTCGATCATGTGGACCGGCACTCGGATGGTCCGCGCCTGATCGGCGATCGCACGGGTGATCGCCTGGCGGATCCACCAGTGTGCGTAGGTCGAGAACTTATAACCTCGCCGGTACTCGAACTTCTCGATCGCCCGCATCAGGCCGAGGTTGCCTTCCTGGATCAAGTCCAGAAACTGCAGACCGCGGTTGGTGTACTTCTTGGCGATCGAGACCACCAGCCGGAGGTTGGCCAACGCCAGATCTTTCTTGGCGGCCTCGCAGCTTCTTTCACCCTTGCGAATCTTGCGAACGGTCTGCGAAACCTGGGCCTGAGTGGTGTCATACCGCTCTTCGAGCTCGACCCATTCGGCCTCGTACTTGTCGAGCCGACGGCGATGTAGCGCCCGGAGCTCTTCGTTCGGCTCATTCTCAGCCAGCGCGACTTTCGCACGACGCAAATGCTGGCCAACCCGCGAGAACTGCCGGTTGATATATTCGAGAAAACTAACCAGACGATTGCGGGTTTCGAGATTGAAGGCGATCGACCGAATGTGCTTGGCGATCTTGCCGACCAGCCGCTCGACCTCGCGCTCGATCTCTTGAAAACGTGCATCCCCCGACTCCAGCTCGTCCTGCTCTTGCCGCAGCTTGCGGATGTCGGCGTCATACTGGGAAATACTGTCGAAGGCATTCAGGTTGTCGCGGATGCGATCCTGGGCCCGCTCGTCGAGATCCCCGGTCTCGGACAGCAAGTCCTTCATCACGTCGCGATCGTTCTGCGCGACTTCATTGAGGCGCAATAGCTGGCGCAAGACCACCGGGTTCTCACATAGGGCCTCATAAATCGTCCGCTCGCCGCGCTCGATCCGTTGCGCGATGACCACCTCGCCCTCGCGATCGAGAAGCGGCACGGTCGACATCTCGCGCAGGTACATGCGCACGGGATCCCGAGTCCGGTCTTCGTCCGACGTCGCGTTCGGAACCACCGCCTGGCCGTCGTCGCCGAACACTTCGTCGACCACGTCTTGCAAGTCGTGGCTTTGAAAGCGCTTCGGGCGGCCGACCGTCGCTACCGCCAATTCGGCCAGTCGCGCGTGAACCTGCGCCGACTCGGCCGGTGTCGCGGCGACTTCTTCCGGCAGCATCTCCCGGATTTCGTCATGCAGAAGATAGCCCTTGGAAACTCCAAGCTCAATCAACTGCTTGATCGATCCGTACCTCTGCTCGATGGGCTTGGTCTGCGTAGTCACCAACTGTCTATCTCCTATCTGCGGCGGGACGGCAGGACGAAGGGGAGTCTCGATGTTGATCGGATATGCGCTCCGAGACCCGTGCGGGGGTGCCAACGGATAAAGTCTCTCGGACGGTAGAGACGTCGCTTAGCAGCGGGTCAGAGCCGCATCTATGGATCGCCAATTTTGAGAGAAGGGGAGTACGCGCCGGACTCTCCTTAAGAGATCCTATCACGAACCGCGTAAGTTTTAGCAACACCTAAATTGCCCCCGATGTGGGCTGGGGGACTTGGGGTTCAGGAAGGCACCGAGATGTCCGCCCAGCTGTCGCAAACCGCTCGCATGCGCTGCGGTTCTTCGACTTCTAAAGCTTCTTCGGTGAAACGGAAGACTTCGGATTCATCGACCTGCGCTTGACGCAATGCCAAACGCACTGCGCTGATCAGCGCATACGGATTACGGCTGCGAAGCCTGACTTGGATGTCCGGATAGCGGGGGGCCATCGACTCTTTTACCCGTGCCGATTCGACCCCCCAACCGGCCAAAAAGTTCCCATCGATTCGCCATCGATGGTGATTTTCTTGGCTCAGGCCGGAAAAAGGCCGAGACAGCAGATCGTTAAAGCAATCTTCGTTCCAGGCGACCGATCAAGCGCACCGACTGTTGTCCTCCTTGCGCCAAGATCCCTGGAGTCACACTCCGACGGACGGATATATGGCAGCACAGCTGGTGGCAAGACCTTCTGACGGTAATCCTTCGGCAGCAGCAAGTCCGCACATCCAGCTCAATGTTCTGAGGTACGAACCCAGCGCGGCCTCTATTCACATGTCGTCGTCGTTCGTGACCTTGCGTGTCGCGACACCTCCTGCAGCGCGCCTCTTTGGCGGGTTTAGGCTGCAGCTTGCGTAACTTAAAGAGCGACTCCTCCCACTCTGAGGGCGGATCGTACGGAAGCAAAAAAAGTTCGCGCGTAACAATCTGGTAAACGCACCGTATCAATCATCAGACGACGCTAGAAGCCATCGGAGCCCCGCCTCCGTCAGATTTGGAGAATGCCATGACCGAAGCGAACAAAAAACGACTGCCGGCGGTTTCGATCCTCGCCGGAGTGACCATAGCCGCACTGCTAAGCCTTTACGCCTTTAACGCCGCCCAGGCCAACGGTGAGACGTCGAACGCCGACGATGCTGCCGAGACCGCCGATTCCGACGCCCAAGATAGCAATGGCCAAGATGGCCAGAAAGAGGATGCCGAAGAAAAAGCGCCGATCCCGGTAGAAGCCACGTTGATCGAAACCGGCCAGATCTCGTCTTATATCTCGGCGACCGCCAATCTGGTGCCGGAGAGCGAAGTCCGTATCCTCGCCGAATGGGAAGGGCGCCTCGACCAGCTCAACGTCGAGGAGGGCGACACCATCACCAAAGGCCAGGTGCTCGCCGCACTCGCCCGCGAAGATGGAGAGATCGCGCTCAACAAGGCCCGGGTTCGCTCGTCGACCAGTCAGCTGGCGTACGACCGTGCCGAGCGTCTCAAGGCCCAGGAGCTGATCAGCCCGGACGCTTTCGACAAGATCGCCCTCGAGCATGAGATCGCCTCTCAGGAGCTGGCGGAAGCCGAATGGCGCTTCGAGAAAACCCTGATCCGCTCGCCGTTTTCCGGCCGCGTCACCGAACGCATGGTCCAGCCCGGCCAGCATATCCGGCCTGGCGATGAGCTGTTTACCGTCGCTGATTTCGATCCCCTGATCTCTCGCATCTACCTGCCCGAACGTGATGTGCTCACCCTCGACGAGGGACGCGCCGTGCGCATCAGTCTGCGTGCCGATGCCGGTATCGACTTCGAGGGACGGATCCGCCAGATCTCACCCGTGGTCGATACCGCCACCGGCACGGTCAAGGTGACGGTGGAAGCTCGGTCGGTCCCCGCCAAAGTGCGCCCTGGTGCTTTCGTGCGCATCGACATCGTGCGCGATCAGATCGCCGACGCGGTGCTGATGCCGCGCGAAGCGGTGGTGCGGGAGCTGCAGAACGCTTACGTCTTCGTCGCCCATGACGGCGTGGCGGAAAAGCGGTCGGTGACCCTCGGCCTGGAAGAGGACGACCACATCCAGGCGACGTCCGGCGTCGCGGCCGGCGAACAGATCATCGTCGCCGGTCAAGGCGGGCTGAAAGATGGCTCACCGATCAAGCTGATCGGCGAACCGGTGGCCGAGACCCAAACGGCGTCGAAGGGCGTCGGGGCCGCGATGGCCGCCAGTTAAGGACAGTTCCATGAGAATCATCGAGTTCTCTCTGAAGCGTCGGGTGACCGTCGCTATGGCGGCGATTGCCGTCTCAATGTTCGGCGCGGTGGCCTTCAGCCGCCTGCCGATCAACCTCCTGCCCGACATTTCTTACCCCAGCCTGACGATCGAAAGTCGTTTTCCAGGGGCGGCGCCGGCCGAGGTCGAGTCGTTGCTCACCCGCCCGGTCGAAGAAGCGGCCGGGGTGGTCGCCGGCGTCCAGCGTCTGACGTCGGTCTCTCGTCCGGGCCTGTCCCAGGTGACGCTGGAGTTCGACTGGGGTCGCAATATGGACTTTGCGGCCCTCGACGTGCGCCAGAAACTCGATCTGGTACCCCTGCCGCGCGAGGCGTCGAAACCGCTCTTGCTGCGTTTCGATCCGGCCAACGACCCGATCATGCGGCTCTATTTGTCCGGCTCGGACGACCTCTTTCAGCTGCGTTATCTGGCCGAGGAGGTGCTCAAGAAAGACCTCGAGTCGACCGAAGGCGTCGCCGCGATCAAGGTTGCCGGCGGTTACGAAGAAGAGATCCAGGTCGAGGTCGACGAAGGCAAGCTGGCCCTCCTGGGGCTCGACATTTCCGCGGTGCGCGACCGGCTGGCGCAGGAGAACATCAACCAGGCGGGCGGCAGCTTGTATGAAAAAGAAGCCCGCTATCTGGTGCGCTCGCGCAACGAATTCGAGCGCCTGGACGACGTCATGAAGACGGTGCTGTTCTCCGAAGGCGGGCGCCTCGTGACCCTCGCCGACGTCGCCACCATCCAGCGCGGCCACCGCCAGCGCGACGTCGTCACCCGTTTCGGCGGCGACGAGGCGGTCGAGCTGGCGCTCTATAAAGAAGGTGACGCCAACACGGTTCAGGTCGCCAAGGCGGTGCGGGAACGGCTCGAAAAGCTGCAAGAAGAGCTGCCCGACGGCGTCGCGGTGATCGCCGGCGCCGACCAGTCCGGCTTCATCGAGGCCTCGATTCGCGAGGTGTTGAACAATGCGGCGGTCGGCGGCGCCATCGCCATCGTCATCCTGCTGCTCTTCCTCAAAGACCCGCGCTCGACCCTGATCATCGGCATCTCGATTCCGCTGTCGGTGGTTGCCACTTTCTTCCTGATGTATCGCACCGGCACCTCGCTCAACATCATGTCGCTGGGCGGCCTGGCGCTCGGCATCGGCATGCTGGTCGACAACGCCATCGTGGTGCTGGAGTCGATCTACAAACGTCATGAGCAGGGCCAGGCGGCGTTCGAGGCGGCCTATCAGGGGGCTTCTGAAGTCGGCCGTGCGGTGATCGCTTCGACCTTGACCACCGTCGCCGTCTTCCTGCCGGTGGTGTTCTTAGAAGGCGTCGCGGCCCAACTGTTTCGCGATCAGGCTTTGACCGTGTCGTTCTCGCTGATCGCTTCGCTGGCCGTCTCCCTGACGTTGATCCCGATGTTGGCCGCCCTGGTGATCGGTCGCGGAGCTGCGGCGCCGAGTGGCGAGGCGGCGGCAACGCCGGCCTGGGTCGAGGATGATCGTCCCTGGCGCGCCCGTCTCAAGCGCGGCGTGCGTTTCGTCGGTTTGCTGCTGCCGTCCTACCTGCTGTTCGCCATTCGCTTCGTGCTGCGCTGGGTCGGCATCGCCCTGGCGTTCCTCAGCCGGCCCTTCGGCCGCGCCTTCGACGCCGCGATAGGGGTGCTCCAGTCGTCGTATCCTCGCCTTCTCAGCTGGGCCCTGGGGGCTCGGGGTGTGGTGTTGGCAACTGCCATTTTGGCTCTGGCGGGCGCCGCCTCCCTGGTGCCCGGGCTCGGACTCGACCTGATTCCGACTCTGGCCCAGGGCGAGTTCAGCTTTCGCGTCGAGCTGCCGGAGGGCACGCCGCTCGAGGCCACCGATCGCTTCATTCACGACGTGCAAGCCGTGCTCGCCGACGAAGATCGAATCGAGACCTACTCCTCGATCACCGGCGGCGCCGGCCTGTCGTTGTCGAATACCGGCACCGAGGGCGAAAACGTCGCCCGTATTCAGGTGCGCATGAAGTCGGGCTTGGGCTCGGTGGAAGAAATGGAGGTCGCCAATCGACTGCGCGAACGTCTGGAGGGTGCCGCGGAGGCCCATTTCAAGTTCGAGCGGCCGTCGGTTTTCACCCTGCGCACGCCGGTTGAGGTCGAGGTCTACAGCGACCATCTCGACGATCTGCACACCGCCGCGGCTCAACTTCAAGAGCGAATCGAAGACGTGCCGGGCGTGGTCGACGTCAAGTCCTCCGCCGAGCTCGGCAATCCTGAGCTACAGGTGACCTTCAACCGTCAGCAGCTGGTGCAGCTCGGTCTCGACCTCTCCCAGGTGGCCGCGACCGTGCGCAATAAGGTGCAGGGCGACGTCGCCACCCGCTTCACCGAAGGCGATCGCGAGATCGACATCCTGGTGCGCTCGGTCGAGGCCGGCGAGGCTTCGGCGACGGCGGTCGGCGATCTGATCATCGGTCAGCGCGAGGTCGGCGGCACCCGCACCATCACCGAGCGCACTCAGTTTGGCATCCTGGTCGATCGCGAGATCGCCACCGGCCGTGCCCAGAGCGTGCCGATCCGGCTCAAGTCGGTGGCCGACGTCGAGCTGACCGAAGGCCCGAGCGAGATCCGTCGCATCGGCCAGCGGCGGGCGGCGGTGATCTCCGGCAATCTCGAAGGGCGCGACATGGGTGCGGTCTCGGTCGACCTCGAACGGGTGATCGAGAGCGAAACCCTGCCGCTGTCGGTGACCGCCGCGGTCGGGGGTCAGCAAGAAGAAATGGCGCGCTCGATCGGCTCGCTGCTGATGGCCCTGGGGCTGGCGATCTTTCTCGTCTACCTGGTGATGGCGTCGCAGTTCGAATCCTTCCTGCACCCCTTCGTCATCATCTTCACCCTGCCCCTCGGTGCGATCGGCGTCATCGCCGCCCTGTCGGCGACCGGCAATACGATCAACGTCGTCGCCCTGATCGGCACGGTGATGCTGGCCGGCATCGTGGTCAACAACGCCATCGTGCTGATCGACGCGGTCAACCGTCTGCGGCGCGAAGAAGGCCTGTCCAAACGCCAGGCCTTGATCGAAGCCGGCCAAAGGCGACTGCGTCCGATCCTGATGACCTCGGCGACCACCATTTTCGGCCTGCTGCCGATGGCCCTCGGCCTCGGTGAAGGCGCCGAGTTGAGGGCCCCCCTAGCGATCACCGTCATCGGGGGTCTGGCGGTGGCAACGTTGCTCACGTTGGTGGTCATTCCGGTGGTCTATTCGCTGCTCGATCGCAAGATGCTGGCAGGAGACGTGGCGGATACACCCCCTGTATCTTCCACGATCGCCGTCGGGGCGACGCCTGCGTCGCCCGCCGCAGAACCGGCGAAGGCGGCTGGATAGGCCCCATCAACCTACCCTCTCCCCTAAGGGGAGAGGGGACCAGAAGACCCAGCCAGACTTCTCACGACGCCAATTCCGAGGTCACTCCCATGAGCCTCCCCTCTCTTGCCGTTCGTCGCCCGATCACCACCGCCATGCTGTTGCTGTCGATCTTGCTGTTCGGCGGCATCGCCCTGTCCCGACTGCAGGTGGCCTTTCTGCCCGAAGTCGACATCCCATTTATCGGCGTCGAGGTGCCCTATTCCAACACCAACCCGACGCAGGTGGAACGCGAGATCACCAAACCGTTGGAAGAGACCCTGGCGACTCTGACCGGCATCAAGAAGCTGCGCTCGGAGTCCAACGCCGACGGAGCGACGGTCTTCATGCAGTTCGACTGGGGACACGACCTCGACATCATTCGCATGCAGGTGGCGGAGAAGGTCGATCAGCTCAAGCCGGAGCTGCCAGAGGAGATCGGCGAGGTGCTGATCTACTCGTTCAACAGCGCGGACATGCCGGTGGTCCAGGCCCGCATTTCGGCCGAGGGCGTCGATATGTCGGAGAACTACCCGCTGCTCGAAGCCCGGGTGGTCAACCGCATCCGTCGCATTCCGGGAGTCGCCAAGGTCGAGCTCGATGGCGTCGAGCCCCGGGAGATTTTCATCGAGCTGATCCTCGACAAGGTCAAGGAACACGGTGTCGAGGTCGACGTCCTGATCGAGCTGTTGATGAGCTCCTCCACCAATCTGGTGTTGGGCGAGGTGACAGATGGCGGTCTGCGCTACACGGCGCGGGCGATCGGCTCATTCGAAAGCGTCCAGGAGCTGCGGGAGTTGGTGATCAACGATCGCGGCTTGCGTCTCGGAGAGATCGCCGAGGTGAGCTACGAGGAACCGCCGATCCGCTATGGCCGGCACCTCAACCGCAAGGACGCGGTGGCGTTGACCGTGTACAAAGAATCGACCGCCAACACCGTCGAAGTGGTCAACGCGGTGATGGGGGTGATCGAGACCGACATCAACGACGATCCCCTGCTCAAGGGAGTCGATCTCTTCGTCTGGCAGGATCAGGCCGAGCAAATCACCAGCGCCCTCAACGGCCTGACTCGGGCCGGCGCCATCGGCGCGCTCTTCGCCGTCGTGGTGCTTTATTTCTTCCTGCGTCGCGGTCGCGCGACTCTCATCGTCTCGCTGTCGATTCCGTTCTCGATCATCGCCGCCTGCGGCATGATGTATTTCCTGGGCAAGACCCTCAATGTGCTATCAATGATGGGTCTGATGCTCGGCGTCGGCATGCTGGTCGACAATGCGATCGTCATCTTGGAATCGATCGATCGCGCCAAGCGCAAAGAGCCCGACCCGAAGAAGGCCGCGTTCATCGGCGCCAAAAATGTGTCGATGGCGGTGATCGCTTCCACCGCCACCTCGCTGATCGTCTTCCTGCCGCTGATCGTCGGCGACAAGTCCGAGCTCACCACCTGGCTCGGTGAGGTTGGCATCGCCATCGCCTTGGCCCTGGTCTGCTCGCTCTTCTCATCCCTGACCCTGATCCCGCTGATGTCGAGCCGCTTCTTACCCAAGGGCAAAGCCAAACCGGTGGCGATGATCACCCGCGCCGAGGACCGCTACGTCGGGCTACTCAAGTGGACCCTCGACCATAAGTACGCGACTTTCGCGCTGTTGATCGTCGCCAGCGGCGTCGGTTTCATGCCCTTCTTCACCGGCTGGGTCGAGATGAGTCAATTTTCGGGCATGGTCAACGAGCGCCTTTATCTCAATTATGAGTTTTCCGACTTCGCCTACAAATCCGAGGCGGAACGCGTCGTCGACCAGGTCGAGGCTCATCTCGAGCCCAAGATGGAAGAACTCGGCCTCGCTTCGATCTACAGCTTTTATACCTCCAACGAGGCCGGCACCACGCTGACCCTGGCCCGCAAGGACTTGGGTGACAAAGAGGTCAAAGCGTTGCGCGCCAAGATCCGCGAGGATCTACCCGAGATCCCCGGCGTCAAGCTCGCTTTCTACGAGGATTCCGATCAAGGCGGTGGCTCCACCTACTTCGCGGTCAACATCTTCGGCCAGGACGCCACCCTGCTGGGCAAGCTCGGCGACGAGGTCGAGCGTCGCTTAGGTCTGGTCGACGGCGTCGAGGACTTGACGACCTCTTACGGCAAGAGTCGTAAAGAGATCCAGGTCAAAATCGATCGCGATAAGGCCGCCAGGCTTGGCCTGACCGCCCAGGACGTCGCTAACAACTTCTCCTTCACCCTCGGTGCTTTCCGTCTGCCGCGCTATAACGACGGCAGTCGCGAGGTCGACACCTCCCTCGGACTGCGCATTCAAGACCGCGAGAACTTAGCCGATCTGAAAGAGATTCCCTTTCGCAACATCGAAGGCCGCCCGGTGCTTCTAGGCGACATCGCCGAGTTCATCGTCGTCGAGAAGCCTGAAGAGATCGAGCGCGAAAACCGCAAGGTTCGCGTCGCCGTGCGGGCCACCTACGAAGGTGAGGACTGGGAAGACACCCGCGAAGAAATCGCCACCTTGATGAACAACTTCGACATGCCCGGGGGCTACTCCTGGTCTTGGAATGACCGCATCATCGAGCAGGACACCCAGGGTAAAGAGATGGGCGTCAACTTTCTGCTCGCCTTGCTGCTAGTCTACCTGGTGATGGCGTCGCTGTTTGAGTCCTTATCCCAACCCTTCGCCATCCTGTTCTCGATTCCTTTCGCCCTGCCCGGCGCCGCCTGGCTCTTGGCCGCCACCGACACGCCGTTCAACCTGATGTCCCAGATTGGCATCCTGATTCTGATGGGCATCGTAGTCAACAATGGCATCGTCCTGCTCGATCACATGAATCAGCTGCGCAAGTCCGGCATGGGCACGGAAGAGTCGATTCTGCAAGCTGGCCGCGACCGCATGCGCGCGATTCTGATGACGGCGTCGACGACGATCATCGGCCTGGCGCCGCTGGCGTTGGGTGGGTCGCGGGTCGGTGGGTTGTTTTATTACCCGCTGGCGATCACCGTCATGGGTGGGTTGATTTCCTCAGCGGTGCTGACGCTGGTGGCGTTGCCTTATATCAATCTACTGATCGAGTATGTGGCGCAGTGGCTGCGTCGAATGTGGCAGGTGTCGGGTGCGGTTCGTCGGCCGGTGGAGTCGACGGAGGTGGTCGAGGTGGCGGGGTGAGGCCCGCCAAGCGCCAGGGGCTGGCTTGCCCTGGGCAGCTCGGCGGCGGTGGCGATGGCGTATCAACCTGCTGATCGAGCATGTGGCGTCTTGGATGTGAGAGTGCTGGGTCGGGGAGGCGGCCGATGGAGTCGACTGGAACCTCCGCGACCCCACGAGCCGCCACGAGGAGGTTACGAATCCTCTTTCTCGAGGAGAGCAGCAGCCTGCAGCATCACTGGAGTTCCTTCAGCCTCTAGATCTGCCGTAGCATCGGCACTCGGTGGCGTTAAACCCATCGCTTCTAAGAGCTCGACTGTTGAGATCTTAGATAGATCCAAGGTTCTGGTTGCACAGCCTCCCGCACTCACGTCACAACTGGCTGTGGACTTGTCGTCAACATGGCAAACTGCGCCCGAACTACACGTGAGCTCAGCGCCTTCAAAGCCTGCACATACAGCTGCTGAGTTGCAATTGACCGACGCCCTACCAACGATGACGCAACCTGCTCCGGAATTGCAATTATGAGGTCCTGGAGGTCCGAGCCTCCCTAATCTTCCACAACAAACATCTTCTGCAACAATAGCCGATGGCCCGAGGAACGCAATCAACACTGCAAATACTAAATAGCGTTTCACAAGCGACTCCTTTCAACTTCTGCCTTGATTAGGATTCTTGCTAGCAGCCGTGGTGAAGTCCGTCGCCTGCGAGAGCGAGAGATTTTCGTCAGATCAAGGCGCGAATCCACAGGCATACTGGAGTATTTCGCGGATTTCGCAACACAGAGATGGCGGAAACATCCGCTCGCAGCGCGGCTCGACTTTCACCACGGGCTGTTAGGTCGAGCTTCGAGGAGTCATAAAGCAACGGATGTGCCATCGCTTGGCAGACTAATATTACTAAACAAGAGTACCTGACGCCCAAGAGGCACTCTAATTAACTAATTTCACCGAAAAAGGGAACTCACAAAAAAACCAATCTATTTGCTGCTGATGTCTAAGTGCCGGACAGAAGTGTCAGGGTGTCCTCGACATCACATATATTGCGCCTCGGCCGACGGAGCCTATTAGCTATCGGGCTCTGCTGACGATCGTCGGCGACACCGTCCATATACTGCACTTTCGCCATTGGGCCAAACAACCGATGGCTGTCCGCCAGATTCATGGCCCACTACGCTAGTCCAAAACCGCCGAATCGATGGGGTGACTTCCGAGACACGGTTTGAAATCGGTCGTAGTAGCGGCTAGTGGCTCGACCACTGATCATAGAGGCTACGCAAGCACTCCCGAAGATCGCCGCCATGGGCGACGAAGAGACGTGCCAGCTCCGGACGCAGAGCACGCGCCTCCTGACGGCCGACGAGCTCAGCCACCAGTTCCTCGAGTAGCCGCGGGTTGGTACGGTGGTGACGCAGCACCGGTAGACGAAAGGCCCGGTGGCTGGTCACCACCATTCCTCCAGCCGACCGACTGAAACGCTCGAGGCGACGCCAGTCTCGCCACGAAAGCTGCTCAAGGCCATCGACGGAGACCAGATTATCAGGGCCAAGCTGTTCCAGCCGTCGCCAGTCCCTCTCTTCCAGACGACGACGCTCGCGGGTGAGACGTAGACGAACGATGCGCCAGCCTTCAATCTCCAGGCGCGATTCCAGCTCTTCGAGCAGAGTGGTCTTGCCGCTCCCCTCCGGCCCGACGAGAGCCCCTCGATGGTTGAGCTGCGCCAAGCGCTCGAGGAGCGGCTCCCAGCCACCGTCCAGACGGTAACGCAGGGTGTGCAAGCGACTCACTCGAAAGGGATTCGACCGGGCCAGACATTGCCCGTTCACAGAACGATCTCTTGAGCGTCCGGGGCTGAGACCAAGGGTACCCGCTCGACGGCACCGCGGGGCTCGAGGCTGGCCTCTACCGCCCACACCAAGGAGATGAGGGTGCCCGAGAAGCTCCACGGAAAGTTCGGCAAGTGGAACTCGAATTCATAGGTCCCATGACTTGACGGATATTCGACGTCCGTCTGCTCGACGATCTCGACGTCTTCAGTTCCTTTGCCCTCGGTGTACCAGAGCAGGGAGATGATCACCGAATCGACGACGCCGTCTGCCGCTTGCCATTCGACGGTGCCGCGGAGCTCAGAGCCTGGCTCGAGCGACGCCTCTTCGAGCCGGATCTCGAGACTCATGAATCTCCTCCGGGTCGGATCACGATCGGAAAAACCTCCTTGACGTCAGGCCAGAAAGGGACGTCGCCGAAAACCTTGATCCGCCACTCGATCTTATTGTTCTGAGCCTCGAAAGTCGGCATGGTGCGCGATGGGATCTCGAGGGCCGTATGCCCACGATCAATCGCCTCGAAGGGTCGGATCCGTGTCGTCAGCTGGCGCGAAAAAAAGACGTGACGGTCCGTACTGGTGTTCGTCCCGCGGCGATAACGAGCCTCCTCCCGCCCCTCGAGCTCGAAGCTGAGCTTCTGAATGCGGTCCGCCCGGCCGCTGATACGCCAGCTGAGCGAAGTCTCAGCCCCGGGCGTCAATCGACCTTCGGAAAGGGTCAAGCTCGGACGCGGGTTGAACGACGCCAAAAACTGATAGACCGCACCGACGATCAGCATGAGGCCGATCAATACGAAGGGAACCATGAAGACGGCAGCGAACCATTCGGGACTCTCCTCGCGAAAGCTAGGAAGGATCGATCCGAAGACGGCAATGGCGACAATGCCGTTCCAGAACACCGCCGCAATGGTGACACCGACCGCTCGGGCTCTCGGCGAGGCTTCAGACTCGAGCTCGTGAGGCCCGCCCGAGGCCATCGGAGTCGTGATGCGCGTCACCGCAGACAGCCCGGAATCCGACCGCTCTCGGCGACGCTTCGAAGTCTTGCGCCGGGTCTGCCCGTCACTGTCACTCGCAGTCACCAAATAGAACAAACCCCCCAGGCCAATCGCCAGGAAGGGCAGCGGCAAGAGCCCCCACAACAAGTAGCTGCCAGGGGATCGTTTGATCACCGATCTCTCAGGATGCTTCGGGTCGAAATAGCAGTCGACCTCGTTTCCCGGCCAATGAGCTTCGACGATCCGAGCTTTGCCAGCGTAGCCGCTGCTCGAGCCCCGGCTGAAGTCATAACGATCCCCGTGGAAAGTCTCCCCCCGCTCGGCCTGATAGGTGTAGCGGATGTCTACCCGATAGGTGGTCGAATCGCTGCCACGACCAGAGGCGACTTGACTGGATTCGATCACGCAAGTCGTCTGCTGCCAGCTCCTGGCTTTCAGGATCGAGACGATCGGTTCCCAGGCGAGAAAGTAGAAGGCGGCCAGACCCATAGCGGCAAAGATGCCGCAGAAGCCGTACGCGAAACAGCTTCCGACTTTTGGCTGGCGGACCTTGGACTTCTGGCGCATGACTCCTCAACGCCAAGCCTAGCGATGACAGCATATCCACGCAATGGTCGAGCGCCTATGAGTCTGAAGTCGCGCGGAAGCACAAAGCCCCCCGCTCGACAAGGGCCTGTAGTTCGTACCCACAAACGGCATGTTGGTAACGACATGGGTGCGGTTAATGTCAAAAGAGCATTTTTCCCTCCCGTCGGTGACCGTTTTCATGGCCTAGACGCGCCTCTAATGATGAGCGGTCATGAGGGGCGGGTGGCCCCCGGCTGCAGCCGCATCAACAAGCAGTACTTCACAGATCGATGGTCATCAGGACGTGAAAAACAATGCATTCCCTGAAGGAGATGAGAAATGAAAAATCTAATCAAACAATCTATCCTCTGCCTTGCAACGTTCGCCGTTGTTGGGGCTACGTTGGTTTACGGTGGTTCTGTATTCTTCGGTGACCATGCCTCGGCCCAGATCAGCCAAGGTGTTCTTCCGACGGAATGTGCTGATGACCCGTCGCTCACGTGGCGGTGTATTGTGATCGGTCGAGACGAGCCCGGGATCGCCAGTGAATCGATGGAGGATAATTGCATCGACCCAAGGCTGCTCGCGCCGTTTGACATCGACGGGAAAGGTCGCGTTTTGAGTTACGTGATCGTCGGTCGAGTGATAGAAGACTGTACGCTCTAAAGCAAGTGCTCCGAGTAGTGGTCAGCCGCTGGTCCTCCTAGTGGCCCGTTTGACTAGTTCCTTCCAGATATTCTGAGGAGTTCTTGTGCATGACGAGGCTTGCCGACGCAGGAATAGCAGAATTCTTTCGAGGAGGCGTAACGAAGTCAGGCGCGAGAAGAACCAGAATAGCGGAAGGGAATAGTCAAACGGGACACTAGTAGCTGCTGAGTCCTATCAGAGGATGCAGGCGGTCGTCGACCGGGCGGAGGCAATCGAAGGTATCCATCGAGAATGGTCTCGATGGAACGAGGCGAAGGTCGCCCAGCAGAGGATGTCTTCAACGATATCCGCAAGCGTCACGACATCCCTTCCCGGGTTTGGTGCCCCAAGCGACGCCCGTTGACTTGACGGCGTTGAGGTCAAGACTTGGGCGACGTGCGGCTATTTGGAGACAGATCTACCTTTACGGGTGAACGACTCCCAAGCCTTCGCCCTGTTCAAGGAACCTCAAGGCTCTTTATTTGGCCTGGGCACCACGTCAACCGAGCTTGTCTGAAATCGCCAGACCCTGCTCGACCGATCCACGACCTGCTCGGACGCGAAACCGCGTCTCGACGTCGAATTCGGTGAGTGCCGTCGTCGAGAGCTCTTCGAAAAGCTTATTGAGGCTAATGCCATGGCGCTTCGCCATGATCTTGAGGCGTTCATGTTTCTCGTCGGGTAGTCGAACGGTCACCGTGGCCATTGTCCCAGCTCCTTGAGTATTTGCTCGGGCTTGAGAATCTGAATCTGCTCGAATCGCAAACCGCGAAGCTCGGATCCCGGCTCGAGCGCCGTCTGCTCGAGTCGGATTTCGAGACTCATGAATCTCCTCCGGGTCGAATCACGATCGGGAAGACCTCTTTGACGTCGGGCCAGGAGGCAATCTCGCCGTGAACCTTGATCCGCCACTCGATCTTGTTGTTACGGGATTCGAAGGTCGGCATCGTGCGCGACGGGATCTCGAGAGGCGTGTAGCCGCGATCGATCGTCTCGAAGGGCCGGGCGCGCGACTCGAGCTGACGCGAGAGGAACACA
The DNA here is from genome assembly GCA_010016065.2 of Carybdea cf. marsupialis auct. non (Linnaeus, 1758). Taxonomy (NCBI): domain Eukaryota; kingdom Metazoa; phylum Cnidaria; class Cubozoa; order Carybdeida; family Carybdeidae; genus Carybdea; species Carybdea cf. marsupialis auct. non (Linnaeus, 1758). The sequence continues at coordinate 9,772 of JAAAKL020000011.1, read as the reverse complement.
TGATGGTCGGTGCTGGTGCTCGTCCCGCGGCGATAGGTGGCCTGCTCTCGGCCCTCGAGCTCGAGGGTGAGCTTCTGAATGCGGGCCGCCCGGCCGCTGAAGCGCCATTCGAGCAAGCTCTCAGCCCCGGGTGTCAAACGGCTGTTGGCAAGCGTCAGATCTAGGCGCGGATTGAACGAGGCCAAAAGCCGATAAAACACGTTGACGATCAGAACGAGACCGATCAGCGCGAAAGGGATCATGAAAAAGGTACCGAACCATTCGGGATCCCCTTGCCGAAAGCTCGGCAAAATCGTCTTGAAGAGGGCGATGGTGACGATACCGTTCCAGACCACTGCCCCCAAGATGGCACCCATCACTCGAGTCGTCGGCGAGTTTCCGGGTTCGAGCTTGAGACGCCCGCCCGAGGCCATCGGAGTGGCGATACGAGGGACCGCGGACGGCCCGACGCGTGAGTCACTCGATCGATTTTGGTGACGCTTTGAGACCTTCCTCCGAGTCTCGTTGCCCCGTGAAAACAACAAGTACGGCCCGCCAAAGCCGATCGCCAAGAATGGCAGGGGAAAGAGCCCCCACCATAGGAAGGGGCCGAGGGATCGGTTGATCACCGATTGGTCCGGATGCTTCGGGTCGAAATAGCAATCGACCTCGTTTCCCGGCCAATGCGCCTCGACGATTCGGGCTTTGCCGGCGTAACCGCTACTCGAGCCGGGGCTGAAGTCATAGCGATTCCCGTGAAAGGTTTCCCCCAGCTCAGCTTGATAGGTGTAGCGAATGTCCACCCAATAGGTGGTCGAGCTGCCGCCACGGCGGGAGGCGACCTGACTGGACTCGATCACGCAGGTCGTCCGCTCCCAGCTCCAGGCTTTCACGATCGAGAAGATCGGTGCCAAGGCAAAGAAGTAGAAGGTCGCCGATCCGGCGACGGCAAAGATGCCAAAGAAGCCATATAGGAAACAGCCCGAGACTTTTGGCTGGCGGACCTTGGACTTCTGGCGCATGATTCTTTGAATCTAAGCCTAGCGATGGCAGCACATCCACGCAATGCCCAAGCGCTCTGGGGTCGCCCACGGCCGCCCGAAGGCTCGGGAAAGAAAAAGCCCCTCGGTCGCGATGACGACTGAGGGGCCTTCCAGCTCAGGCGCGTTGCCTGAAGTTCGTTCGCTCAGTTGAGCTGTAACCGAATCTTGACGCCATCGCGAACATCGGAAGCTGCCGACGCGTTCTGAGCGCAATTCGCCGAAGTTGCGGACTCTGCCGAATTCGCAAAGTAAGTCAACCAGAGAATGTAATTGCCGCGCGGCGTGGCAAAGGACTGCTGAGGACCGGAGTAGGTGCCATTGGGAAAGACGATGCCGGCGTCGCCACCGACCGCCTGATCTTGCGGGAAGTCGAGCTGGCAATTGCCGTTGACGTCGGTGAAGACCTGCCAGGCGGCCACCATGTTGCCGGTGGTCGGGCCGGTGTCAGTTCGGGCGAAATCGAAGTCGGTCACTGTGATGACGCCATTGTTGCCACCCCCTACCTGAAAGGGGATGAAGGTCTCGATCGCGTCGAGCTGAGAAACCACATAGTCCGAGTCCGCGCTCACCAAGGTCCCAGGGCCGCCCGAGGTCATGTCGCGGGAGACCGCATCGGCGTGGCTGCGGCTCGAGCCGGCGCCGTAAACCATTTCGTTCATGTCACCGTCGAAGCTGTACTTCGTGGCTCCGGAGATCTCCGAGCTGGCTTTGGTGGTGCAGCCATCGGTGAACTTCACGGAAAGATTGGCGTCGGCATCGCCGGAGTCGCTGAAGTTGAGATCGGTGGTCGTCGGGATTGGATGAGTGGTGACAAAGCTGTGAGTATCCGTGCTGGTGGCCGTGATGGCGCCGTTGACGGCCGCCGTGACGTCAAGGCTACCGGTGACGGTCACCTGGCAAGGCGACTGATACAAGAAGAATTCGTTCTGTGCCGTAGCGGTTCCTGTGACCGCCAAAGCGAGAAATAGAACGAGCAGGGTCGGTCGGACAGTCCGGTGCATGGCTACCCCTTTCAAGGTCGCGGTTCAGATGTTAGGTGCCGACAAGACACCCATTGAAATAGCTCAAGAGAAGAGATAAGCGGATTGTCTCATGGAGCTATCCATCTGTCCAGCGAGAGCGCAATATGTCCCCGCGTCACGCCAACGCTTGTTGATGCTCTGTCATAGAAATGAGGCCGGCTCCTGAACCGGATTCTGAGCGTTACCGACGAGTCACTGAGACCACCTGGACGTATCCCCCGATTCGAATCCGTCGGCGAAGATATCTTCACTCAATCCGATCTGGAGGAACTTCGCCACCGACGGCACCCCGTCGTTGTTCAACAAAAAGACCAAATAAAACCCGGGTGGTAAAAGATTTGGGTTTCCGGGCACTGTGAACGTCGCGGTCGAGCCATTATTCGAGTCAAAATCGATCGGAACGCTGATCTGATTGTAAGTAAACGAATGGGTCTGACTGCCAGACCGATGAATGACGGCTCGTGAGAGCGGGACGGCTGACGTATAGGACACCGTGAGCTGCTGACCATAACCGGCGGCGGCTGGCAAAGACTTGATGACCGGGCGAGGAGATTTAAAAAGATAGTAAGGATTCCAAATCTCGTAAATCGCCGACTCCCCAAAGACTCCTGGGCCTCCTTGACCCTCACCGCCGGAGACGATGACCCGGGCATCCGGAAGCAAGATGGCCGTGGAGTGATAGCCACGGATGACGCTGTGGGCCGCCATGTCGGTCCAGGAATTCGCGGACGGATCGTAAAGCTCAGGGATCTTCGCCCGGCTCTCCATCTCCTCATCACCACCGACCACCAGCACGTTGCCGTCGGGCAGCAGGACGGTATCCGTAAACGCCCGGGCGGACTTCATGCTCGCCACGGTTTGCCATTTGGTTTTTGGCTGGGACAGATCGATCACCTCAGCACTACTGAAGGTATCGATCTTATTTTCGCCACCGACGATCAGGATCCGTCCGTCCTGCAGCCGGACGGAGGAACCGTTGCCCCGCGGTTGTCCCAAATTCGTCGTCGCGACGAGCGTCCAGGTTCGGGCCGCCGGATCGTAAAGATAAGTCGCTGGCAGATGGCCGGACTGAAAGATCTTGCCGTCCGGCATGAGATGCAGCCGATTGTAAGCCTCCAGGTATTGGCCGGGAATATCTTGGCCGCCTGCCATCGTCCAGGTATTAGCTTCCGGATCGTAAAACTCGACGGTGTCGTCGTTTGAATCCGGGTCCGCGGCAAAACTTTGCCCGCCGAAGACCCAGACCGTGCCGTCCCCCAACTCGATCGCCGAGGGATACCATCGCAAACGCTTCATATCGGCGACTTCCGTCCAGGTCTCGGTGGTGGGATCGAAATAACCCGCCTTGTTGAGCGCGGCATCGGTGACGTCTTCCCCACCCATGGACAAGAACCGGCCATCGCTTAACAGCGTATGCCCGCCACAGAAATAGTTGGCGGGCACGCTAATGTACTTGGCCCCTTTCGGGTTGTTGGCATCAAAGACCACCGACTCGGTGGTGCCTTGCGCATGCAGACGATGGGGAAGGTAGATCACCTTACCGGAAGGCAGGAGCGCCGCATGGACCCCTTCGACGTTCAACTCGACGGGAAGCTCCCAGCTTCCGACGACGTTATTTTGAGCCGATAGAGATGGAACCAAAAGCAGCGCAACATAGAGCGAGGCAAGACTGAGTCGCGGAACACGGAACCGCCGTTGGGTCAGGATTCGAACGTTAGAGTGCTCCAGCATCGAGTCTTCCTCCGTCAGGTCCCAAGGTCCGGACCAACGCTGGGGCGCTGGGCCGACTTCTTTAGCAGCTCCGCGTTCCAGCCGAACCGCTCTCAATTGTGAATCGCGCGTCCGTCGACCGCTAGAGCCGCCTCCTTGACAACTTCCGCCAGGGTCGGGTGAGCGTGGGACGAGCGGGCAACGTCTTCGCTCGAAGCGCCGAACTCGATCGACACCGCCAGCTCAGCGATCAGATCGCCGGCCCGCGGGCCGATAACGTGCGCACCGAGAATGCGGTCGGTCTCGGCGTCAGCCAAAATCTTGACCTGACCGTCGGTCTGAGCCAAAGCCTTGGCGCGGCCGTTGGCGGAGAACGGAAACTTGCCCTTGCGATAATTGACGCCGCTCTCTTTCAACTGCTCCTCCGTCTTGCCGACGGAAGCGATTTCCGGATGAGTATAGACCACACCGGGAATGGCGTCGTAGTTGACGTGCCCGTAACCAGTGACGATGCGCTCGACGCAGGCGATGCCTTCCTCTTCGGCCTTGTGGGCCAGCATCGGCCCGTCGATGACGTCGCCGATAGCATAGATGCCGTCGGCCGAGCTTTGGAAATGCTCGTTGACCGGCACCCGGCCCTTGCCGTCCAGCTCGATGCCCACGGTGTTGAGGCCCAACCCGTCGGTATAGGGCCGTCGCCCGACAGCGACCAGCACCCGATCACAGGTGATCGGCTCCATGCCGTCCGCTTCGACCCTACAGTGGTCGCCCTCGACCCGGGCCGAGGTGACCCGCGCGCCGAGTTTGAAATCGAGCCCCTGCTTCTTGAATAGCTTCTGCGCCGCCTTGGCGGTCTCGAGGTCCATGCCCGGCAGGATGCGGTCGAGGTATTCCAGCACCGTCACCCGGCTGCCGAGCCGACTCCAGACCGAGCCGAGCTCGAGACCGATATAGCCGGCGCCGATCACCACCAGATGTTCTGGCACCTCCGAGTAAGCCAGGGCCTCGGTGGATCCACCGAGGCGGTCACCGTCCATTTCGACCCCGGGAAGCCCGGCGACCTCCGAACCGGTGGCGATGAGAATGTGCTTCGCGCTCAACCGCGCGGGTTCGTCACCGTCGACGACCACCGTCCCGGGCCCGTCGATGCGACCATGGCCGGTGTAGCGCTTGACCTTATTCTTATCGAATAAGAAAGCGACCCCTGAGGTCAGTCCTTTCACCGTCCGGGTTTTATGGCCGAGCATCTTTTTCAAGTCGAGCTCGACGCCCGAAACCTTGATGCCGAGCCGCTTCAGGCCACTCTTCGCCTCATGGTAGCGCTCGCTGGCCTCGAGCAGTGCCTTCGAGGGAATGCAACCCACCCGTAGGCAGGTGCCGCCGAGCGCCGATTCTTTTTCGATGCAGGCGACGTCGAGCCCCAGCTGCGCGGCCCGAATCGCTGCCACATAGCCCCCCGGCCCGGAGCCGATGACGACCAGATCGTGCTTATGTTCTTCCATCGAAATTCTTCCCATGCAATCTAGCCTCGCACTCGAAGAGGCGAGGATCCAGTGCCGCCTCTGGCGGCACGAGTTTTAGACTTCCAGCAGGATCCGCGTCGGATCCTCGATGCGTTCCTTGATGTGGACCAGGAAGGTCACCGCCTCGCGACCGTCGATCAATCGATGGTCATAGCTCAAGGCCACGTACATCATCGGACGGATCACCACTTCGCCACCCACCGCGATCGGCCGTTCTTCGATCTTGTGCAGACCGAGAATGCCGCTCTGCGGCGGGTTGACGATCGGCGTCGACAGCAGGGAGCCGTAGATGCCGCCGTTGGAGATAGTGAACGTGCCGCCCTGTAATTCTTCCAGCTTGAGCTTGCCGTCTTTGGCACGCGTCGCGTAGTCGGCGATCGACTTCTCCACCCCGGCAAAGCTCAGACGCTCGGCGTTGTGAATGATCGGGACCACCAATCCTTTGCCGCCACCGACGGCGATGCCAATGTCCTGATAGTTGCGGTAGATGAGCTCGTCGCCGCGGATCTCGGCGTTGACCTGCGGCACCGCTTTCAGCGCCTCGATCGCCGCCTTGACGAAGAAGGACATGAAGCCGAGCTTGATGCCATGGCGCGCGATGAAGCGTTCCTGGTACTGCTTACGCAGCTCGATCACCCGCGACATGTCGATCTCGTTGAAGGTGGTCAGGAGTGCCGCGTTCTGCTGCGCTTCCACCAACCGGGCCGCGACCCGGCGGCGTAGGGGCGTCATGCGCACCACCTCTTCGTGCCGAGAGCCGACCGCGGCGGCAGCTGACGATTCGGCCGCCGCTGCTTGGGGTGCCTCCTTCGTGGCTTGCGGTGTCGCCTGATGACGCATCGCGTCCTCTTTCAGCAATCGTCCGCCCGGCCCGGTGGCTTGGACCTCGGAAGCGTCGAGCCCCTTCTCCGCCAACACTCGGGCCGCCGCCGGCATGACCACCGCCTCCCCTTGGGGCGAGTTGCTAGCCGTGGACTCGGCCCCAGCGCCTTCGGCAGACGTTTCAGCCGCGGCCGGTGCAGCAGCGCTCTCGGGCTTTGCCGCCGCCTCCATCAAGCCCACCACGTCGCCAACCTCAGCGTCATCGCCTTCTTGCTTGACGATCTGGGTCAAGATGCCATCCTCCGGCGCGGTGATCTCGGCGTTGACCTTATCGGTTTCGATGACCACCACCGGGTCATCCTTGGCCACCCAACCGCCTTCGGCGATGAGCCATTCGCCGATCATGACCTCGATGATCGACTCTCCTACCGTCGGAACCTTCAGCTCGATTGCCATCGTCTTTCCTCACTTAAGGCCCAATTCAAGAACGGGCCAAAGAAACATCGTCTGGGAGCCAACACCATCTGGGAGACAATATCGTCTGGAGATCGCAGGCTACAGCATCCGGCGGGTCGAGTCCAAGCTCCACCGACTGTGCGCACATCGACTCAAACCCCTACGATTCCCGAGCGTAGGCGGATCGCGATTGCGAACACCGGGACCATCAGCGCCCCCGCCAGTAGATACGGGGCCGCGAAATAGGCATCGTAGAGCGCCCCGGCCGTCAGCGGTCCGAAGACCCGGGCCAGAGACGCGCTCGATTGAAAGGCTCCCATCACCAGGCCTCGATTCGACGGATCCGAAGCCACCGACACCAGGGCGAGCAATGACGGGAAGACCAAAGCCCGCCCCAACGATGCGACCACCAGGGGCAGCAGCAGCCACGTCACCGTCGGCATAAAGGGCACGGCGGCCAGCGAGACCGCGAGCAAGGCACTGCCGATGAGGATCAAATGCCGCTCACCAAGACGGGCCGCCAGACGTCGAATGCCGCCCCCCTGAACCGCGGCCATGATCACCGCCATCAAAACCAGGATGTAGGCGACCTCCCGAGCCTCGTATTGAAACGAGTCGATCATGAAGAAAGCAAAGACGGTCTCGAGCTGACTGACGCCGAAGGTGAACACAAAGGATGCCGCGCACAGTTTACGCACGGTGCCAGGCGGAGGCAGTTGCAAAGCAGCCGCTCTGGGCTCACCGGCTTGATGCACCGCCGGCTCACGCAGAGTCACCAGGCCGTAAAGAAAATTGACCGCCGCCAGACCGGCAGCCACCAACATCGGAACGTGATAGCCGTACGGAGCCAACAGGCCACCAATGGCTGGCCCGAGAATGAAGCCGATGCCGAAAGCCGCACCGATCAGCCCCATCCAGCGCGTCCGCTCGGTGCCCTCCGTGAGATCGCCGATATAGGCCGTCGCAACGCTGATATTGGCGCTGAACAGTCCACCGAACACCCGAGCACAGAACAACCCAAACAGAGAGTCCGCGAGCCCCAGAGCGAGCAGCGCAAGGCTGGTACCCGCGATCGTGAACAACATCACCGGACGTCGGCCGATGCGATCGGAGATTCGCCCCCAGATCGGGGCAAAGAAAAATTGCATGGCGGAGTAGCTGGTCAGCAGCACTCCGAGCACCGTCGCGCTGGCGCCGAAAGACTCGGCGAGGTACGGCAAGATCGGAATCACGACCCCGAATCCGATCAGGTCGATCACGACAATGCTGAAGAGCGTCAGCAAAGATCCCTTGGCACTCCGATTGGGTGGCGAGACGTCGGCGCGACTTGGGGGTGACGAGGACCGAGGGGCGTCAGGCATAGAAGCTTGATTGTAGTTGCATTCGGGCTGCTGCTCAGGCCACGAAGTCACATCCGTAGCTTGCAACCCGGCGAATCATGGCGAGATGCCTGGGAAAAACTCCCCGGCGGTGAAGAATTCAAAGATCCCATCCCAGGAGCAAAGCTAGGGAGTTCTCTAATTTTGCACTCAATCTCTTAATAAGAGAGCTTCACTTCATATTTGCCCTCGCCAGCCCGGCGGGTATGGCTGGCATTGTTGTTGCTGTAGGGGTGAGGGAACGAATAAGTCCCAAAGGAGATCACACCGATGCGATTATCGAAGACCCCCGCCCCCCCTCCGATCGCAGTCCCGCTGCAAGGCGGTTCCACGAACGGTCGACGAGCCCTCGCCGACGTCCTGGAAACGCGCTACGGCAGCAACGGCTCGAAGGAATCGGCGACGCCGACCGCACAAGACATCGCCGATCTCCTAGATCTGGTGGCAAACCACAGACGGGATCTGCTGATGCCGTTGGTGGAGGCGCTCAAAGACTCCGAGCCGACTCGCCAACCCGCGGAACGGCTGATGGATCTGGTGATCGACTGTGGTTTGAGCGACGCCTCGAACCCGTGTGCCGCCGCCATGGCGATCGAAGCCGATCTGGAGAGACTCGCCAGCACCGCGAGCCAATGGACCCATCCGGCCCAGGTGGTGAAAAATCCCGACGCGGAGGCTCTCTACAAACTCTGCGCCGCACGGCTTGAGCGAGAGTCCGGGGATGCCCGCGAGCGTCTGGAGGAAATTCGACCGCTCCTCGAGCGGACGGCGAGGCTGGTGCAGAAAGCCGCGTCCCGACGCAACCAGACCGCGACCCGCCAGTCGAAATGGGTCGATCAGTGGCTCTGAAAGTCGCCCTTGTTCGGTGAATCTACCCCTACCGAAGCCTCGCGCCTAACAGAAAACCCCGACCAAGGCCGGGGTTTTCTGTTGCGTGCTGAGGTCGATCAGCCGATCGGGTCGTGGAGTCCCATTTCGCTTTCGAACCCGCCGTCACCGGCGCCACGATGCCGGCCCGGCCCCCGAAAGAAACGGCGCAGCTCTTGGAAATTCTCCCACTTCACGAGTTGTTCGGCATCCAGAATGGCCGCGAACTGGCCTTCAGCTTCCTGAAAGACACCCCGAACCTGTTGCCGCAAGTCGTAGAGCTCGATGGCCAGCTCGCCGACGGTGGTCGCGTCCGGATTCTCGCCTTCCAGCTCCGCTTGCAGTTCCTCGCGCAAGGTCCGCCCCGTCTCACGGGTGCCCTCGAGTTGCATGCGAACGTCTTCGAGAATCCCCCGAACGGCTTCCATCTGCTCTTCCGTCAGATCGAGGTAACCGGGAGGCGGCAGCAGGTGGCGACCGGGGCCGCGATCGCCCCGGCGATCCTGACGATCCCCCGGAGCGGCGAGAGCGGCCAGTGGCAACAAAGCGATGAGCGCGAGGGCGATGACGATGAATGGCTTGCGATGGGTCATGACGTCTCTCCTGTCGGTGAATTTTTCGAAACCGGACATCGCAATCGTTTCGATGTCCTTTCACCGGGAGAAACACCTGGCCCGAGCGATTCTTGCGCGACCCCTTGTAAGGTGTTTGTAAACTCGAAATTCGCCACGCAAGTCCTGCCAATGGCACGATCTCGGGCGTAGGGGCGACGCCTGCGTCGCCCGATCCAGGCGAGGCAGGCCGCGCCACTACATTTCTCGACTTGGGCGTAGGGGCGACGCCTGCGTCGCCCGATCCAGGCGAGGCAGGCCGCGCCACTACATTTCTCGACTTGGGCGTAGGGGCGACGCCTGCGTCGCCCGATCCAGGCGAGGCAGGCCGCGCCACTACATTTCTCGACTTGGGCGTAG